>JBBHAA010003470.1:0-214779 GCA_037953035.1 Aquarana catesbeiana | reverse complement strand
GAAGGTGGAGGAGGTGGGTGAGGAGTGAAGAAGAGGTGGGTGAGGAGTGAAGGAGGAGGAGGTGGGTGAGGAGTGAAGGAGGAGGAGGTGGGTGAGGAGTGAAGGAGGAGGAGGTGGGTGAGGAGTGAAAGAGGAGGAGGTGGGTGAGGAGTGAAGGAGGAGGAGGTGGGTGAGGAGTGAAGAAGAGGTGGGTGAGGAGTGAAGGAGGAGGAGGTGGGTGAGGTGGAGGAGGTGGGTGAGGAGTGAAGAAGAGGTGGGTGAGGAGTGAAGGAGGAGGAGGTGGGTGAGGAGTGAAGGAGGAGGAGGTGGGTGAGGAGTGAAGGAGGAGGAGGTGGGTGAGGAGTGAAGAGGGAGGAGGTGGGTGAGGAGGTGGGTGAGGAGTGAAAGAGGAGGTGGGTGAGGAGTGAAGGAGAAGGTGGGTGAGGAGTGAAGGAGGAGGAGGTGGGTGAGGAGTGAAGAAGGAGGAGGTGGGTGAGGAGTGAAGGAGGAGGAGGTGGGTGAGGAGTGAAGGAGGAGGAGGTGGGTGAGGAGTGAAGGAGGAGGAGGTGGGTGAGGAGTGAAGAAGAGGTGGGTGAGGAGTGAAGGAGGAGGTGGGTGAGGAGTGAAGGAGGAGGAGGTGGGTGAGGAGTGGAGGAGGAGGAGGTGGGTGAGGAGTGGAGGAGGTGGGTGAAGAGTGGAGGAGGAGGAGGTGGGTGAGGAGTGAAGGAGGAGGAGGTGGGTGAGGAGTGGAGGAGGTGGGTGAGGAGTGAAGGAGGAGGAGGTGGGTGAGGAGTGGAGGAGGAGGTGGGTGAGGAGTGGAGGAGGAGGAGGTGGGTGAGGAGTGGAGGGAGGAGGTGGTGAGGAGTGGAGGAGGAGGAGGTGGGTGAGGAGTGGAGGAGGAGGTGGGTGAGGAGTGGAGGAGGAGGAGGTGGGTGAGGAGTGGAGGAGGAGGAGGTGGGTGAGGAGTGGAGGAGGTGGGTGAGGAGTGGAGGAGGAGGAGGTGGGTGAGGAGTGAAGGAGGAGGAGGTGGGTGAGGAGTGGAGGAGGAGGAGGTGGGTGAGGAGTGGAGGAGGAGGAGGTGGGTGAGGAGTGAAGGAGGGAGGAGGTGGAGGAGTGGAGGTGGGTGAGGAGTGAAGGAGGAGGAGGTGGGTGAGGAGTGAAGGAGGAGGAGGTGGGTGAGGAGTGAAGGAGGAGGAGGTGGGTGAGGAGTGAAGGAGGAGGTGGGTGAGGAGTGGAGGAGGAGGTGGGTGAGGAGTGAAGGAGGAGGAGGTGGGGTGAGGAGTGGAGGAGGAGGAGGTGGGTGAGGAGGAGGTGGGTGAGGAGTGGAGGAGGAGGAGGTGGGTGAGGAGTGAAGGAGGAGGAGGTGGGTGAGGAGTGGAGGAGGGTGAGGAGTGGAGGTGGGTGAGGAGTGGAGGAGGAGGAGGTGGGTGAGGAGTGGAGGAGGAGGAGGTGGGTGAGGAGTGAAGGAGGAGGAGGTGGGTGAGGAGTGGAGGTGGGTGAGGAGTGAAGGAGGAGGAGGTGGGTGAGGAGTGAAGGAGGAGGAGGTGGGTGAGGAGTGGAGGGGAGGAGGAGGAGGTGGGTGAGGAGTGAAGGAGGAGGAGGTGGGTGAGGAGTGGAGGTGGGTGAGGAGTGAAGGAGGAGGAGGTGGGTGAGGAGTGGAGGAGGAGGAGGTGGGTGAGGAGTGGAGGAGGAGGAGGTGGGTGAGGAGTGAAGGAGGAGGAGGTGGGTGAGGAGGAAGGAAGAGGTGGGTGAGGAGTGAAGGAGGAGGTGGGTGAGGAGTGAAGGAGGAGGAGGTGGGTGAGGAGTGGAGGAGGAGGAGGTGGGTGAGGAGTGGAGGAGGTGGGTGAAGGAGTGGAGGAGGAGGAGGTGGTGAGGAGTGAAGGAGGAGGAGGTGGGTGAGGAGTGGAGGAGGTGGGTGAGGAGTGAAGGAGGAGGAGGTGGGTGAGGAGTGGAGGAGGAGGTGGGTGAGGAGTGGAGGAGGAGGAGGTGGGTGAGGAGTGGAGGAGGAGGAGGTGGGTGAGGAGTGGAGGAGGTGGGTGAGGAGTGGAGGAGGAGGAGGTGGGTGAGAGGAAGGAGGAGGTGGGTGAGGAGTGGAGGAGGAGGAGGTGGGTGAGGAGTGGAGGAGGAGGAGGTGGGTGAGGAGTGGAGGAGGAGGAGGTGGGTGAGGAGTGAAGGAGGAGGAGGTGGGTGAGGAGTGGAGGTGGGTGAGGAGTGAAGGAGGAGGAGGTGGGTGAGGAGTGAAGGAGGAGGAGGTGGGTGAGGAGTGAAGGAGGAGGAGGTGGGTGAGGAGTGAAGGAGGAGGAGGTGGGTGAGGAGTGGAGGTGGGTGAGGAGTGAAGGAGGAGGAGGTGGGTGAGGAGTGGAGGAGGAGGAGGTGGGTGAGGAAAGAAGGAGGGGGAGGTGGGTGAGGAGTGGAGGTGGGTGAGGAGTGAAGGAGGAGGAGGTGGGTGAGGAGTGGGAGAAGGAGGAGGTGGGTGAGGAGTGAAGGAGGAGAAGGTGGGTGAGGAGTGGAGGAGGAGGAGGTGGGTGAGGAGTGGAGGAGGAGGAGGTGGGTGAGGAGTGGAGGAGGTGGGTGAGGAGTGAAGGAGGAGGAGGTGGGTGAGGAGTGGAGGAGGGGGAGGTGGGTGAGGAGTGGAGGAGGGGGGTGGGTGAGGGAGTGGAGGAGGTGGGTGAGGAGTGGAGGAGGGGGAGGTAGGTGAGGAGTGGAGGAGGTGGGTGAGGAGTGAAGGAGGAGGAGGTGGGTGAGGAGTGAAGGAGGAGGAGGTGGGTGAGGAGTGAAGGAGGAGGAGGTGGGTGAGGAGTGAAGGAGGAGGAGGTGGGTGAGGAGTGGAGGAGGAGGAGGTGGGTGAGGAGTGAAGGAGGAGGAGGTGGGTGAGGAGTGGAGGTGGGTGAGGAGTGGAGAAGGAGGAGGTGGGTGAGGTGTGAAGGAGGAGGAGGTGGGTGAGGAGTGGAGGAGGAGGAGGTGGGTGAGGAGTGGAGGAGGAGGAGGTGGGTGAGGAGTGGAGGAGGAGGAGGTGGGTGAGGAGTGAAGGAGGAGGAGGTGGGTGAGGAGTGGAGAAGGAGGAGGTGGGTGTGGCGTGAAGGAGGAGGGGTGGGTGAGGAGTGGAGGAGGAGGAGGTGGGTGAGGAGTGAAGGAGGAGGAGGTGGGTGAGGAGTGGAGGAGGAGGAGGAGGTGGGTGAGGAGTGGAGGAGGAGGAGGTGGGTGAGGAGTGAAGGAGGAGGAGGTGGGTGAGGAGTGAAGGAGGAAAAAGGTGGGAGTGAAGGAGGAGGAGGTGGGTGAGGAGTGGAGGAGGAGGAGGTGGGTGAGGAGTGAAGGAGGAGGAGGTGGGTGAGGAGTGAAGGAGGAAGAGGTGGGTGAGGAGTGAAGGAGGAAGAGGTGGGTGAGGAGTGGAGGAGGAGGTGGGTGAGGAGTGGAGGAGGAGGTGGGTGAGGACGTGAAGGAGGAAGAGGTGGGTGAGGAGTGAAGGAGGAGGAGGTGGGTGAGGAGTGGAGGAGGAGGAGGTGGGTGAGGAGTGGAGAAGGAGGAGGTGGGTGAGGCGTGAAGGAGGAGGAGGTGGGTGAGGAGTGAAGGAGGAGGAGGTGGGTGAGGGAGTGAAGGAGGAGGTGGGTGAGGAGTGAAGGAGGAGGAGGTGGGTGAGGAGTGAAGGAGGAAGAGGTGGGTGAGGAGTGAAGGAGGAAGAGGTGGGTGAGGAGTGGAGGAGGAGGTGGGTGAGGAGTGGAGGAGGAGGTGGGTGAGGAGTGGAGGAGGAGGTGGGTGAGGAGTGGAGGAGGAGGAGGTGGGTGAGGAGTGAAGGAGGAGGAGGTGGGTGAGGAGTGGAGGGAGGAGGAGGTGGGTGAGGAGTGGAGGAGGAGTGGAGGAGGTGGGTGAGGAGTGGAGGAGGTGGGTGAGGCGTGAAGGAGGAGGAGGTGGGTGAGGCGTGAAGGAGGAGGAGGTGGGTGAGGAGTGAAGGAGGAGGAGGTGGGTGAGGAGTGAAGGAGGAGGAGGTGGGTGAGGAGTGAAGGAGGAGGAGGTGGGTGAGGAGTGGAGGAGGTGGGTGAGGAGTGAAGGAGGTGGGTGAGGAGTGGAGGAGGTGGGTGAGGAGTGAGGGAGGAGGAGGTGGGTGAGGAGTGAAGGAGGAGGAGGTGGGTGAGGAGTGAAGGAGGAGGAGGTGGGTGAGGAGTGAAGGAGGAGGAGGTGGGTGAGGAGTGGAGGAGGAGGAGGTGGGTGAGGAGTGAAGGAGGAGGAGGTGGGTGAGGAGTGGAGGAGGTGGGTGAGGAGTGAAGGAGGAGGAGGTGGGTGAGGAGTGAAGGAGGAGGAGGTGGGTGAGGAGTGGAGGAGGAGGAGGTGGGTGAGGAGTGAAGGAGGAGGAGGTGGGTGAGGAGTGAAGGAGGAGGAGGTGGGTGAGGAGTGGAGGAGGAGGAGGTGGGTGAGGAGTGAAGGAGGAGGAGGTGGGTGAGGAGTGGAGGAAGAGGAGGGGGGTGAGGAGTGGAGGAGGAGGAGGTGGGTGAGGAGTGAAGGAGAGGAGGTGGGTGAGGAGTGGAGGAGGTGGGTGAGGAGTGGAGGAGGAGGAGGTGGGTGAGGAGTGGAGGAGGAGGAGGGGGGTGAGGAGTGAAGGAGGAGGAGGTGGGTGAGGAGTGGAGGAGGTGGGTGAGGAGTGGAGGAGGAGGAGGTGGGTGAGGAGTGAAGGAGGAGGAGGTGGGTGAGGAGTGGAGGAGGAGGAGGTGGGTGAGGAGTGGAGGAGGAGGAGGTGGGTGAGGAGTGAAGGAGGAGGAGGTGGGTGAGGAGTGGAGGAGGAGGAGGTGGGTGAGGAGTGAAGGAGGAGGAGGTGGGTGAGGAGTGAAGGAGGAGGAGGTGGGTGAGGAGTGGAGGAGGAGGAGGTGGGTGAGGAGTGAAGGAGGAGGAGGTGGGTGAGGAGTGAAGGAGGAGGAGGTGGGTGAGGAGTGGAGGAGGTGGGTGAGGAGTTCGGTGATGTGAGGAGCTCTCGGTCGGTGTGTAATAAGCGGTGGCTCCGCCCCCCTCCTCCTCCTCAGCGCTCTCGGTCACCTGAGCGGCGGACATGACTGAACCTTCTCCGTCCTCCGCCGAGAACTTCACTTCCCGCCTCAATTCATCGCCCCGCCCCCTTCCTGATGGCAGCGCGTTATCTCTCAGGACAGCGCCCTATAGCAAACCACGTTCAATTGTCGCTTTCTCTATTGGGCGCTGGCGCTGCGAAAGCCCCGCCCCTCAGGTACTTTTTATCCAAGGCCTGTGTCCCGCTCTCCCCCGGAACCTTTCCCTTCTCTCCCTTGTTTCCCGCCGTTGCTGTGGGGAGTGTTGATGAGGTTGTACACATTACACATGTTCCGCTCTTCCTGGCAATTAAAGTAAAACGACTGAAAACTAAACACAACGCTTTCTCCTTCTTGGAAAGGTTTTCCTTCACTTCCTGTCCCACAGCCAAAACAGGAAGTGAGAGGAAATCCCTCCGAAGTGAGGACACCCCCCTGGCTGTCACCACAGTGCCCCTGAAGGAAGGTTTCCCTTCTATTCCTGTTCCGGTGACAACCCAAAATTCGGGATTTTCTTTTACTTTAATTTTCAATAATGATAAACAGGACAAATGGGGGAGAATCTCCCTAACAGGCACAGACAGAAATAATAAAAAACTGTCAGGGGTTCTAATCCATCTTCATTCCAACAAAAACAAACGGAGAGTCCGGCCTTCCCCTATAGAGGGATATAGAGGGGGGCGGGGTCTCCTCTTCTATATAGCGGGTCAGAACTTTCATTTCTGGGGATCCCAGCATGGAGGAAGACTCCGCCCCCGCACCCCAAAATCCTCTCATTTCTGCCCCCCGCTGAACAAATGGGGGCCGGAGAAAAAAATTTAATTTTTTTTGTTATAATTGCTGCAGATTACTTCACAGTGCCCCAAAGTAAAGCCCCCCCCCCCCCCCGCCTCCTCCGGGCCCCCCGCTGAATTGTCAGAATATACAGGATTGGCTGATTAGCCTTAGGGCTCCTGTACATGTGTGCCGCCCTCTAAAGAGCGATTGGCGCTGGATCTCTTTTCAGATGGTTTTTGACAGGCAGTAAGGAGGGGTTAGGTCCCCTCTTCACCCCTTACTTTAACCCCTAAAAACCCGGCCCGCCCCACCCAACCCCAGGCATTGCCACAGCCCCTCTCAGATCTGTTTTCAACACTTCAACTTCAGGGACAACATGTTCACTTGCTGCCCAATATATCCATCCCACGTTCTGATGTCATTGTAACAAGATATTCGATGTTATTTACTTTACCTGTCGGTGGTCTCTCAGAAAAAAAAAACCATAACACACAATCTTAGCATTTCAATAATTTTATTGAAGAACCAAAAACAAAAACAAACAAAAAAAAAATAAAAGTATGCTTTACAAGAAACTCCATCCCCTACATGTATAATTAGAGTGACGTTACAGAGAAAGTGGTACAATCGTCTCATAATACTGTTCTGAGTTTCTGCGCTTTACTCCGAATGGCACAGAGTCTCTGGCCGGCCCCGCAGGCGCCCCAACGCTGCCGGCACAATTACTATGTACAGGTCACCCTTCCCCCTTCTACTGACAGCTGGGACGCCGCGGGGCCGATCTTCTTCATTAAAAAAAAATAAAAAGACCGCAGGGTCACCCATTATACGCTGATCAAGGCACTGGAAACCTTCGACTTCTGAAAAATAAATAAGAGAGTGAAAGTCCGACAGCTTGGATCCAATTGGAGGGTCATCTTTGTCTACGGAGGCGGAGTGTGCTCAGGGGTGGGGGCGGAGTGTCCTCAGGGGGCGGGGGTGGAGTGTCCTCAGGGGGCGGGGGCAGAGTGTCCTCAGGGGGCGGGGGCAGAGTGTCCTCAGGGGGCGGGGGCAGAGTGTCCTCAGGGGGCGGGGGCAGAGTGTCCTCAGGGGGCGGGGGCAGAGTGTCCTCAGGGGGCGGGGGCAGAGTGTCCTCAGGGGGCGGGGGCAGAGTGTCCTCAGGGGGCGGGGGCAGAGTGTCCTCATTGGGCGGGGGCAGAGTGTCCTCAGGGGGCGGGGGCAGAGTGTCCTCAGGGGGCGGGGGCAGAGTGTCCTCAGGGGGCGGGGGCAGAGTGTCCTCAGGGGGCGGGGGCAGAGTGTCCTCAGGGGGCGGGGGCAGAGTGTCCTCAGGGGGCAGGGGCAGAGTGTCCTCAGGGGCGGATCCATCCACCACAACTCATAGGAATACATCGGGAAAATGTAAAAAAGTGTTTCTTCATCATTGATAATGTAACATGGGACAGGAACATAAAAACTTAATAAATAAGGGTTCCTTATGTATTTTGTTCTGATAGGTCTACACAGGCTGGGAGAGGAACCGCTGGGGTGGGTCTTGTTGCCTTGGGGGTGGAGCTACAACTGACCACGGAATGTATGATCACCACATGCTCTTCCATTGTTAAGAATTATATAACCCATTTAAAATTAGAGGAGCATCAAAAAAAAAAAAAAAAAAAACTTTCTTTACTGAAAATTCAGGATGCACTTGGCCGAAGCCAAATTGACGTTTAAAAAAAAAAAAAAAATATATATATATATATATATATATATATTTTATATTTAATTTTATTACATTCAACTTTTTAATTAATAACATGAATTTAAATGAATATGAATTTATTGTCGGCCACCATCTACCTACTGTAGCAGTGTTAAAAATCCTGCTTGCTGCATTTTTGGCGCATATTTGGCAAACCGCACCGAAAACGCACCACCCCCCCCATTGAAAACGCAGCAAGAACGAATTTTTAAAAAATGCACCCGCGTTGCGTTTTTGATGCATTTTTTTGAGTCACATGACCTATGAAAAACACGCCATCAGCACAGCAAAATCACAGGCGTCTTCAGGAGCCACTATCTGCACTTTCTTCTTTCGGCCCAACGCCCTATTTTCTGCTGATAATTTTCGGCGCCCGAAATTTCGGTACATCATTTAAACCACAAGAACAAAAATGACAGTTCACCAGTCCTTAGATGTGGTGGCCGCATTTGTTTTCTTTTCAGGCTCCCCCCCCCTCCCCCCCTTACCTGGTGATCCTGCCAGCAATACACTTCCTGCCCTAGGGTGACAACGCTCCCTCACCGTTTCTTCAGAGGAGCAGCGTTGTCACCTTAGGACAGGAAGTGTGGCTAGCATCTCCTTCTCAGCTCCAATACACAAGGGGGGAGGTGTTCTATTGTTTTAAAATTACTTTCTAATATTGAGAGAACACCATAGCACTGAATTTCTGGCAGGATCAACCAGTTATTTTATTTTTTTTAAGCTTACTGAAGAGGTATGCCAACATGCTTTCACTGGTATATTTAACTGGTTGATCCTGCCAGAAATTCAGTGCTATGGTGTTCTCTCAATATTAGAAAGCCGAAAATGACTTGTTGCAGGGGATGCCCCCCAAAAAAATGACTTGTATCTTAGTGTAGACTTCTGGGAAGAATCAATAAGCCAATCCCACAAGCAGGAAATGACATTTCTGGGGGGGGGGGTTCTGTATACCGTCTGTGTACAGAGCGCCTCCAGGTGGCCATATTGCATTTTACAGAAAATGACAGCGGCTGCAGATTGAAAAGGAAAGGGAATTTTTAATAATATTCAATTACAATATGACTTGTATGGCAATTGTATAGGCTATATTATTTTTTTCTTTATTTGCTACCCCCCTCCAACTAAAGTGGAGTTACCCTTTAAGGGGCTGGGTCACACGAAAATGCACTACGTGTTAAAAAATAAAACATGATGGACAGGCGGGTATTATTAATGCAGAAGAGGCATACCACGTCTCTCCTGCATTAAGCTCCCCGTACCCGCCTGCGCTGTACACGAAGATCAGTGTAGAGATTGGGCAATGCTGATTGACTGATCTTCCACGCATGCGCGGGAGTGACGTTATCTCGGACCGGACTCGGCTGCCCGAGGATCGACACCCCGGAAGCCGTTGGGATGAAGATGTCAGCGGCCGGTGGAGAGCTCCCACAGTTCCATCTGTGCCCCCATGCAACTATGCGGCCTCTTGGCACGCGGGCCCCCCGAGTGGTCGCCTATTTGCGCGCATTAGTGCAAAAATAAAAGCTGCGCAGAGAGAGCGCTCCCGGCACAGTTGCCAGCGGCTAACAGAGAGCTCCCGATCGCTGCAGCCAATCATGGCGGTCACATGATCATAAGCCCCACCCCTCCCAGGATCCTAAACCCCACCCCTCCCAGCATCCTAAACTTCTTAAAGGGTCGGGGAGGGCGCCGGCTCCAAAGGGGTTAAATTCTTCCATAGGCCCCTGACCTTTAACAGACACACAGACACGATAAATAGTAGTTTTAGTACATCACAGGTTTACAGACAATGAATAAAATGCTTCTTTAAAATACGTGAAGGCTCCATTCACACTCGTGCGACTTAACGCGCCGCAAACCCATTCTTTTCAATGGCACCCGTTCAAATCGGCGCGACTTTGAAAAAGGTGCCCGCGCTGCTTTGATGCGACTTTCATCTAGAAAAGTCGGATCAAAGTCGCACTGGAAATTGTACGACTTTGGAGTGGCGCGAGTTGTAAATGGAGTCTTCGTGACCCAGGAGTAATTATTCAGTTTTGGGTGGGCACCAGTTGGCAGTTATACCCACCAGCGACTCTCTATGGGAATCCCTTGTGAAGCTCCAGAGAAGCACAAGGAGGCTGGGTGAGTTATTGCGCCCCCTGGTGTCCAGAAAAAAAATGAAATATTAGTTTTTGGGTGGACTCGGCTTGGAACTCCATAGTGGCTACATAGACCTGTGAAGGTGGCAGCACCGCTCCACGCAAAATACTCAAAAATCATATAATGGCTTCTTATATCTCTAAAGGGCCTCTGGATAGGCTCTCGACTTCGACTGGAATATTCAAGTCTAAACCCCCCCCCCGGCACAGAAGTCTCACTCCTCCTACTGCAATCATAGGGGTATATTCATAATTTTGTGTGACTTTCGTGAAACGTTCACTGCACATAAATCAATCACTGTCACCTAAACCCCCTTCCCTCCCAGCCCAGGCGACCCTTGAGTCTTTATGTCCAAGGGGGGTGGGGGAAGGGCTGCCCAAGCACGTTACCACTGTAATTGGCTCCAAAGGAACAGCCCAGATGTAAAGAAGAGTGCAGGCGGCTTCAGCCTGACTCCTCCCAGGTCATGCTTCTGGTAAGTTTCACCCCGCCCACAAGCCTAAGTTATAGTCCCCTATGACTAAGTCCTGTGGGCAGGACGAAACGCAACAGTGACATGATGTGGGAGGAGTCAGGCTGGCAGCCCTTTAACTGTGTCTTTTTTTTACCCATGGGGGTGGGAAAGACTGCCCGATCACGTGGCCACTATATTTGGCTCCAAAGGAACAGCCCAGGTGTAAAGAAGAGTGTAAGCAGCTTCAGCCACCAGACTTCTCCCAGATCACATTCCCCAACGTGTTTTGTCTCCTATGACAAAGCCCTGTGGGCAGGGCAGAACGCGCCGGGACATGTTGTGGGAAGAGTCAGGCTGGCAGCCTGGGGAGTGCCCGATCACATGGCCAGTGTAAGTGGCTTCAGCCTAACTTTTCCCAGATCACATCCCGACGTGTTTCGCCCTGCCCACAAGGCTTAGTTAGTCTGTCTGGGCCGTTCCTTTAGAGTGCGGCGGTCCATCCTCCTCCTTCTCATGTGTGTATACAGAGCCGGGACGGGCTCTCCTAATGCCGGCACATACAATCAATGTCCATCACCACAGGACAACCGCTTGGAGCGGAACTTAAAGTCTATATAGTTCCTGGTCATTGTAATTGGCTGTCCCAATTATTACTGCCTGTGTCATTGCACTGGGAGCGCGCTCTCAGCACAGAAACCTCTACTGCCCATGGACGCATATACGCACTGTTTGGATGTTAAAGCTCACCCTCGTTGCTGCCACACGAGTGTTACATGGGAGACAAGAGGTTAAAACATAGGTACCAGAAAGATGTACCTGCAGTGAATGTATGGTGAAAGTCACAATTACCTCTTTATAAATATACTCCCATAGTGGTATAACATAAAGGAGCGCTATAACAGGGAGAGACCCACCCCCCCCTTGCCACCCCAGGTACAGGTGGCAGAGAGGAAATCCAGCCTCCGGAGCCTGCAGTGATAGAAGGAGGCAGCTGATTATACTAGACTCCGCCCATAACCGAGATTTCCATTGTAGGGAGACCCATCCTTTGCTGTCAGCAGTAGAACAGTTAACACAGAAGAGAACCGAATATTCCACAGGGTTAGTAAGGAACACCGCTTAGTGGTTTAGCGTGAATTTGCACCCTGAAAGAATATATTAAGCATGGAGCCATACAGGGAATAGTTTCAGTGACTCGCAACTGCCAGAAAAGTGTTTCTTAGGGTACATTGCTATAAACAGGTGCCGACCCCAAGTCTTGTGTGCCAAAGGTTGCTGACCCCAATCTACAGGCTATGTGCACAGCACCATCTAGTGGCTGAAGGGAGCCAATACAGGTTATTCTCTAGATGGTGCCATGCACAGCACCATCTAGTGGCTGAAGGGAGCAAGTACACACGATACCCTCCGTGATGCCCGCACAGCACCATCTAGTGGCTGAAGTTAACAAGCACTGATTATACCCTCTGTAATGCCACGCACAGCACCATCTAGTGGCTGAAAGGAAGCAAGCACAGATGATTCCCTGTGTGGTGCCATGCTTGTTATATTGATTCAGTGGCTCACACCTGCCAGCAAAGTGTTTCTTAGGGTACATAGCTATAAACAGAGATAATGTATCTGGTGCCGTAGGTTGCTGATCTCAATCTTGTGTGCCGTAGGTTGCTGACCCCCAATCAACAGGTTATGAGCACAGCACCATCTGGTGGCTGAAGGGAGCAAGTACAGGTTATTCTCTACATGGTGCCATGCGCAGCACCATCTAGTGGCTGAGGGGAGCAAGTACAGATTATTCTCTACGTGGTGCCATGCACAGCACCATCTAGTGGCTGAGGGGAGCAAGTACAGATTATTCTCTACGTGGTGCCATGCACAGCACCATCTAGTGGCTGAAGGGAGCAAGCACAGATTATTCCCTGCATGGTGCCATGCTTGTTATATTGTTTCAGTGGCTCACACCTGCCAGTAAAGTGTTTCTTAGGGTACATAGCTATAAACAGAGATAATGTATCAGGTGCCATAGGGTGCTGACCCCAATCCTGTGTGCCGTGGGTTGCTGACCCCAATCTACAGGCAGGTTATTCTCTACATGGTGTCATGCACAGCACCATCTAGTGGCTGAGGGGTGCAAGTACAGATTATTCTCTACGTGGTGCCATGCACAGCACCATCTAGTGGCTGAAGGGAGCAAGTATACACTATACCCTCCCTGATGCCCGCACAGCACCATCTAGTGCCTGAAGTGAGCAATCACAGATTACCCCCTGCGTGGTGCCATGCTCGTTATATTGTTTCAGTGACTCGCACCTGCCAGCAAAGTGTTTCTTGGTGTAAATTGCTATAAACCGAGATAATGTATCGGGTGCCGTAGGTTGCTAATCTCAATCTTGTGCGTCGTAGGTTGCTGACCCCCAATCTGGTATGCCGTAGGTTGCTGCCCCCCCGACCTACAAGCTATGTGCACAGCACCATCCAGTAGATGAAGGGAGCAAGTACAGATCATTCCCTTACGTGGTGCCATGCACAGCACCATCTAGTGGCTGAAAAGAAGCAAGCACAGGTTATTTCCATGCACAGCACCATCTAGTGGCTTTAGTGAGCAGACATAGATTATTCCCTGCGTGGTGCCATGCTTGTTATATTGTTTCAGTGACTTGCACCTGCCAGCAAAGTGTTTCTTAGGATATATAGCTAAAAACAAAATATATCGGGTGCGATCCAAACTAGCAAATAAAACGTTGTACATTCTGAACGTCTTTTTTGCCTTGTTCAGCCTGTACAGTGTCTACAGCCTCTCCCTCATTGTACATTCTCAGTAGGGGAACGCCAACCCCACCCCATGTCTATCAAGTGCACAGCCTGCTCCTACGGGTGCCATCCAGAGCACTGCAGGAGGTAAACACTGCTGCCCCCCTTAAAGGCCAAAGCAATGCATATCACACAGGTACTTTTAGTAAATGTCCTCTGACAAAGTTTGGTCTGAATGCACAACAACCCTTTAAAAAAGGCATAAAATGGGCAGTAAATAACTATAGTGTTCCCACTTCCGCCACTCTCAGATAACGAATAAAACTTTTATGTTTCCATCGTTCGTCGGGTAGCCACACGCAGCTTTGGAGATGAAGGCGAGTTGAAGAAGCAGCTTTGTTCATAAACTCATCCCATGTGAGCAGAGGATACTCTATCCCTATTCTGCTACAATCTGTATATGTCAGTGATCCAGCCAAAGTATAGAAAAATACCAATAAAAGTTTGTGCTGTGCCCATGCCGAGCATTCCCTGGGCACAGACCCTTGTGGCTTTTGGGAAGACAGTTCATTTGCAGACAGACAGACAGACAAGCCCTTAAATGTGTCCACATGTAGAAGTCCTGGGAACGCAGGGCTGCAGCTTTCCGACACAACTCCTGGAGTAGATGAGGATGGACGGACAGACGGCTGTCGGAAGAGGTCTTTAAGGACGGTAAAGTGATGCAGCAACGCTAACCGGGTTCTGCATGCGC
This sequence comes from Aquarana catesbeiana, assembly GCA_037953035.1. Classification (NCBI taxonomy): domain Eukaryota; kingdom Metazoa; phylum Chordata; class Amphibia; order Anura; family Ranidae; genus Aquarana; species Aquarana catesbeiana. Next base: position 201,154 of record JBBHAA010003470.1, on the reverse strand, counting down.
CACCTCTCTGTTGTCTCCTGCTTGGCATTGTCCAGGGGTACCATGCATGATGACCCTCCCACTCCAAGAAAAGAGAGTAAAGCTTGCTTGGCCGTTGGCCCAGATCCCACCACAGGGGGCAGTGGACTGATACCTAGGAAGTCTATGGTAGAGCGAATTACACGGCCACCTCTGAGGTTTTGGACAGTCCCAGCGCCTGCACCAGATCGTCACTCAAACCACTCTTCAAGGTTCTCCGTACTGTGGAGAGAGGTGGACAATAGTGCATGAGAAACAACAAAGGCAGCAGTGTTAGAGCAAAGGGACAGGTTCTCTTTATGGGAAACACCTCTTAACCCAACCTCCATCATCGCTCGTTTAGTCTGTCAGAGCCCTCCACTCCCGATCTAAGCCGTTGGAGCCCTCCACTCCCAATCTAAGCCCCTGGAGCCCTCCACTCCTGATCTACGCCCCTGGAGCCCTCCCACTCCTGATCTAAGCCCCTGGAGCCCTCCCACTCCTGATCTAAGCCCTTGGAGCCCTCCACTCCCGATCTAAGCCCTTGGAGCCCTACACTCGTAATCTAAGCCCTTGGAGCTCTCCACTCCCGATCTAAGCCCTTGGAGCTCTCCACTCCCGATCCAAGCCCCTGGAGCCCTCCACTCATGATCTAAGCTCTTGGAGCCCTCCCACTCCCGATCTAAGCCCCTGGAGCCCTCCCACTCCCGATCTAAGCCCCTGGAGCCCTCCCACTCCCGATCTAAGCCCCTGGAGCCCTCCCACTCCCGATCTAAGCCCCTGGAGCCCTCCCACTCCCGATCTAAGCCCCTGGAGCCCTCCCACTCCCGATCTAAGCCCCTGGAGCCCTCCCACTCCCGATCTAAGCCCCTGGAGCCCTCCCACTCCCGATCTAAGCCCCTGGAGCCCTCCCACTCCCGATCTAAGCCCCTGGAGCCCTCCCACTCCCGATCTAAGCCCCTGGAGCCCTCCCACTCCCGATCTAAGCCCCTGGAGCCCTCCCACTCCCGATCTAAGCCCCTGGAGCCCTCCCACTCCCGATCTAAGCCCCTGGAGCCCTCCCACTCCCGATCTAAGCCCCTGGAGCCCTCCCACTCCCGATCTAAGCCCCTGGAGCCCTCCCACTCCCGATCTAAGCCCCTGGAGCCCTCCCACTCCCGATCTAAGCCCCTGGAGCCCTCCCACTCCCGATCTAAGCCCCTGGAGCCCTCCACTCATGATCTAAGCTCTTGGAGCCCTCCACTCGTGATCTAAGCCCTTGGAGCCCTCCACTCGTAATCTAAGCCCCCAACTCATGACCCAAGTCCTTGGGGCCCTTGACTCGTGATCTAAGCCTTTAACTCATGATCTACGCTCTTGGGGCCCGCGACTTGTGAGCTAAGCCCTTGGAGCCCACAGCTCGCAATCTAAGCCCCTGGAGTAGTCGACTCGAGATATAAGGATCCTGCTAGACAGCAAAGCTAGGTCGCTTTTCTCCTATGTATTTAAGTAATAGAGCTTGGTCACCAGCCTGACCCAACTTGCTAAATGGACAAAGAGAAGAAAGCGGTACACTGATGTGGTCATCTTTCTGCACCCTTTCTAACAGCACAATCGAGCAAAAAGACTGACGGCAACTGTCTATACAAGCAACGCCTGACTGGCTGCTAGTACTGCCTTCCCCTCTCCCAATCTGAGCTCTATGCTGCAGAACAAAAGTTCTCACTGATCCACCATCCCCTATCTACAACTGGAGTAGAACGGCCCAATTTTTTGTGCAACATTTAGTACAAATATACTGTAGTAGGAAACACAAATCATTTCTTAAAGCAGAAGTAAACTCTCCTTCACTCTACATCCACTAAAATTTCCCTGTTACAAGTCCCATAAAGTAGCCTGGACTGCTTAAATGAATAGACTGAGTTGGTTAAAGTGGAGCTAAACTCCCCAGTATATTCAACACCTCCACCCTAAAGCAGTAGTAACATCCCTCGCTGGTCGCCGTCATCTTCTCCCCCAGGTGCCAGGTTTTCGACCTCTTGATTGGCCGGCAGGGGATGATGTCATCCGCACATGTGCATAAGAGTCAGTCATGCCAGCACAGCTAAAGGCTGCCGGAAATGCACGCCGAGCTACGAATGTACATTCGTTAGAAAACTGAAAATTGGGCAAATAAGTTTGTATTATCACAGGATCTTACAGCTACAGGTGGCGGATGGTGCAGATGCCATCATAGAATCTTCTTTTCACTTTTGGGACCGTTGTTCCTTTATTAGTGTCTGACTCAACACATTTGAGCGGAACTCTTTGTATGATTTTTTTTGCAATATAAAGCTGCCTGCCAACAGTTTTCTAAAAGTCAGGGTTAGCTCTACTTTAACTCTAGCAGGCCAACCCCCTGATGTATAAAGCCAACACCATCTTGGCTAAATTCCTGCACTCCTCTTCCTCGTCGGTAGGCACTGCCCCCTGCCAATGTCACTACTAAATCCCAATGAATGAACCAGAAATGTAGTTGTCATGGTGTCAGTGACACAAAGGCACGTCACATCCACTGCTCTTGGCTAATAGATCGAGAGCTAGGAGCTTACTAGGGTTCCTGCTTAGGAAGGAATTACATCATCCCAGAGTAGCGTACAGCAAATCTCGGAACCTTAAAGCTGGGTTCCAAGCTCCGCTTATCTGCTTCCTCGCCCCCCTCCGGTGCCACATTTGGCACCTTTCGGGTGGGGAGGGGGGTGGAACGGGTACCTGTTTTTGATAGGTACCATGGCGCTGTCCCTCGGAAGTTCGGCCCCCCCCATCCTTCTTCTGCCAGTAAGAAAAGGCTTCACTGCCAGTTTCCCTTACCATGAGTGGCGGCAGCACCCGAGAGCTGATCCGAAAATCGCCTGGGGTGCCGACATCGCGGGCTCCCTGGACGGGAAAGTGTCCTAATATTAAAAGTCAGCAGCTACAGTATTTGTAGCTGCTGAATTTTTACGTGGGGGGCGGAACTCCGCTTTAAGAATGCCAGAAATTTACCAGCGGCTGTGCAGGTGACACTCGTCAACCTGCAATAGAAAAACTGGCAAATGTACCGTTCTCTTGAACTGCTCACTACTTATGTAGGGTAGGCTTTTAAATGGCACATTCTTTAACTTGTGAGTTTACTTCCGCTTCAAGGACTTGGTGTATGTTGGTGAGGCCTACTTTACTAACACTGGACCCCATGATCTCCTCTGCCATGGCAGTGCTAGTAGTACCGCCTGTGGAATAGTTAAGCTCTATTCAGAACATCACTGTGACACCAAATACTTCCATACACTCTTCAATGTTGTTAGTGGTGGGAGATAAAACCACAAAAGGATGTAAACAGTGTAGTAAATCACGGTGACCAATCAGATCACAGATCAGAAAAAATGTTACTTTATTTTTTTAAACATTTTTTTATGATTTAGGCATCGTTCACACGGGGTGTACAATATTGTACCGCTTGTGCTGGGCCGTGCTTACCTGCACAGGTGTACTGTGCATCATATCGTATTGATGTCAATTGGGACACAATGGGGGTTATTTACGAAAGCCAAATCCACTTTGCACTACAAGTGCACAGCAAATGCAGTCGCTGTAAATCTGAGGGGTAGATCTGAAATGAGGGGAAGCTCTGCTGATTTTTTATCATCCAATCATGTGCAAGCTAAAATGCTGTTTTTTTTTATCTTCCTTGCATGTCCCCCTCGGATTTACAGTGACTGCACTTCCAAGTGCACTTGCAGTGCAAAGTGGATTTTCCTTTCCTAAATAACCCCCACTGGCTACATGGACTCAGCCGCTGTTTACCAAAATGACATGCGTATGGGTGTGGGTCCCCTGTCTACGTTTGGAAACCTGCACCCACAAGGATGTCATGTTGGAACACAGAGGCTGAGTCTGTGCAACCACCGTGTCCCAACAGGCGTGAACGGGACTGCCTGCACAGGGATGCACAGAACACCTGTTTATCCCCATGCAGGTAAACGCGGCCCTGCGTAAGGCGTTTAGCATTGTGAACGAGGCTTAACCGCACTTTGCTTTTTTTTGTCTGCCGAATCAGTTTGTATATAACTCCTTGAAACGGAATCCTGGCTCACAGATACAAAACGCAGTGGGTACAAAGGCAGGATGTAATGTCTAGAGTCTGCCAGGAGGGGGCAGAGTTGTACTCACAGGATTTCCTGTTTGCTCTTGATCTTTTGCGCTCTTTTGGAGCCACCACCCTCGGGTTGGGGTTCTGTGTCACAGATTGCACGAGTCTATCCATAATCTCATCAGAAGCGTCTACAGGGGACGCCCCTGGCTCCTCCTTGTTCCCGGACAGGTCGGGTGGACTGGCACGGCCCAAACCTAGAGCAAGAATGCAGGGGTGAGAGAAGGTACAAAAAAAAAAAAAAAACCCTGTAGTGGAGATAGTATAATCTATAGTAAAATCAGTCATTTATTAAACATTGTAATTCAGGTGACAAAAAATGTATGCCTGGCCAAAAAAAAAAAAAAAATGACGTGCATCTCTACAATAAATGTACTATATATACTCGAGTATAAGCCGAGTTTTTCAGCTCATTTCACCCCCTCGGCTTATACTCGAGTGAGCCGTACAGCAGCCGTACCTTTGATTACTAAAACAGTGGATACAATGCTGGGAAACCATATCAGTGTTCCTCTATCACGGACGAGGAGGAGGCGGGGCTTTGTTACAATGGACGGCCCCCGAACAGATGGCATAACACAGTGGGAGACACCCGCTGTTTTAGTAATCAAAGGTACGGCTGCAGGTGGGCACAGTGAGGCTGCAGGTGGGCACAGTGAGGCTGCAGGTGGGCACAGTGAGGCTGCAGGTGGGCACAGTGAGGCTGCAAATGGGCACAGTGAGGCTGCAGGTGGGCACAGTGAGGCTGCAGGTGGGCACAGTGAGGCTGCAGGTGGGCACAGTGAGGCTGCAGGTGGGCACAGTGAGGCTGCAGGTGGGCACAGTGAGGCTGCAAATGGGCACAGTGAGGCTGCAGGTGGGCATTGTTTACCCAGTAGATGCTGCATTTTCCCACCCTCGGCTTATACTCGAGTCAATACATTTTCCCAGTTTTTTGGTGGTAAAATTAGGTGGTAAAATTAGGCTTATATTCGGGTCGGTCTATACTCGAGTATTTATATCCTTGTTTTATCTCTTTAAAATACTGCAAAATACCCATTCATCTCCCAGAACTCCAATGGCCACCCTGTTTTTTTGATGCCTCTGCTGCAGTGTTGCCAGCCCTGCATGTTCCCCCCCTCCCCCGCTGGACTACAGAACACATCCCCTCATGTCCTGGAAATTATTAGAGTGGGAGGTGCTCCGTATTCAAGCAGGGGAGAACTCAGGCAGTGCTGAAAATACTGGACAAAAAATTACTAGTAAAAAAAAAAAACGAAATAAAAACATCCCATAGTTTGTAGACGCTATAACTTTTGCGCAAACTGATTGGGATCATTTTTTTCTTTTTTAAAAAAAAATATGTAGCAGAATACATATTGACCTAAATTGATGAAGACATTCGATTTTTTACCTTTTTTTTATTGGATATTGTTTTACAGCAGAAAGTAAAAAATATTGTTTTTTTTTTTTTTTTTTTTCAAAACTGTCGGTCTTTTTTTGTTTATAGCGCAAAGAAAAAACAAAAAAAAACAGAGGTGATAAAATACCACCAAAATAAAGCTCTATTTGTGGGGGAAAAAAAGGACAAAAATGTTACTAGAGTACATCGCCGCACGACCGCGCAATTGTCAGTTAAAATAATGCAGTGTCGTGTCGCAAAAAAATGGCGTGGGGTGGGGGGGGTAAATCTTCCAGAGCTGAAGTGGTTAAAGAACATTTCAAAACAGGGGGAACTCTTTATGGCTGCAGGAAAAAAAAAAAAAAAATCATCTCCAAATACGGAAAGGTTTCTTCACAGTAAGAGCTGTGAAAATATGGAATAGACTCCCTCCAGAGGTGGTTCTGGCCAGCTCAGTGGATTAACCACTTCAATACCGGGGCATTTTCACCCCCTTCCTGCCCAGGCCAATTTTCAGTTTTCAGCGCTGCCACATTTTGAATGACAATTGCGCGGTCGTGCAACACTGTACCCCAATTAAATTTTTATCATTTTTTTCCCCCCCACAAATAGAACTTTCTTTTGGTGGTATTTGATCACCTCTGCGTTTTTAATTTTTTTGCGCTATAAACAAAAGAAGAGAGATAAGTTTGAAGAAAAAAAAAAAAAAAAAACACGATATTTTTAACTTTTTGCTATAATAAATATCCCAATTTAAAAAAAAAAAAATGTTGTTCCTCAGTTTAGGCCGATATATTTTCTTCTACATATTTTTGGTAAAAAAAAATTGCAGTAAGCGTATATTGATTGGTTTTGGTTGAACTAGACGGACTTGTGTCTTTTTTCAATCTAACTATGTAAACAAAAGAGATAGATGGAGAATTCGTACTTCTGACGCCTCTGCTCCTCCGCACGTTTTGTTCTCCGCTGGAAGATATCAGCATGTTGGTCATGTTCTCGTGGCCTTCCTCCGAGGATTGTGTCTTCAGCCTAGAACTGGTCATTGTTACATTGTTCTCTGTGGGGCTGGCCGCATTGGAGAACTTTGCAGTCTGTGAAAGTAGAAAAAAAAAATCAATATTAATAAACAGGAACAAGTAAGTGATCCAGCCATACTGGATAGTGAAGAACCCTAATATATAAAGACAATGGATTGCAGGACCCTCTGGATTTCTTGCAGATCCACAATTATTTTTTTTTTTGTTCTATCTGCAGTGTTTTCCAAGAGACAAAATATGGGGAAATGAAAACGCACTGCAGAAATGTACTGCTTTTTTTTTTTTTGTTTTTTTTTTTTAGTATTCTGGCGAAATATAAACAGTTATAATACTAAAAGGCAAACCTTTTTTTTTTTTGTTTGTTTTGGATAGAGTGGAGAGGGATTAGAACCCCTGTCAGTTTTTATAACGTTCTGTGTCACCATTAGGGAGATTCACCCTAATTTGTCCGGTTTACCATTATCATTGAAAGTAAAAGAAAATCACAAATTTTGGGTTGGCCCCAGAAAAGTAATAGAGGGGAAATAAGATTAACCTCCCTGGCGGTATGATTATTTCAGATTTTAGGTGCTGAAAGCGGTACCATTATTTTGCACAGAAATTTGGCGTTTTATATTGTAGGCCTGTAATTCTTAGGAATAGTTCACTTAAATCTGTCCAAACAAGAGTCTAGTAGACATCCCGGGTATGATAAAGTTTGAAAAACGAAATAAAAAATTATAATATAATAAATAACTATAAATAATTAAAACACATAATAATATAATAATAATAAAAATTATATAATAATGTAATCAAATCAAAAACACTGAAATTTGCTCAGTTCCAGAATTTTAGCTTTTATTACTTTTAGTGTTTGATGACGGATCTCCCCACAAATCACTATCGCTCAATTCTGCAAGTGATTATAATTTATTATCGCTTTTTTCTAGCTGGTCTAAAACCACTTTTGATGTAAAGAGACAGTTTTGGTTGCTATGGACAATCTCCAGTTTCCAGGCAGAAAGAACAGTTTTATATATATAAAACTGCATGCAGGACACTGGGCAGACCACTAGGGACAAAGGGGATGTGTAGTTATTTGATACAGTACTGTAATCTGTAAGATTACAGTATGCTGTATCTATACTGTGTGTTTCACTTTTGAATTTACCGCCGAACTCCGTCCCCGTGCGTCGCAACGCTCGCAGGGAACGGAGCTCGGCACTGTGAATCGAGCGAGACACAGCGGCTCGCCGATCACAGCGGGGAGACATCGCAGGAACCAGGGGACAAGGTAAGTAATCTCTTCCTGGATCCTGCGATGCAAGCCCGAGTCTGGCTCGGGGATACCGCTTTTGGTATGTAAAATCCACCCCGAGCCAGACTCGGGAATACCGCCAGGGGGGTTAAAACAAGTAAATATATGGGAAAGGTTCCCCCAGGATTTTTTTTTTTTTTTTTTTAGGTTAATGATATCAGCGAATTCATTATATATATATATATATATATATATATATATATATATATATATATATATATATATATATATAGGTATATATATATATATGTCGATATATAGGTGTATATATAGGTCGAAACGCGTCAGGCTCCTTCAGTATAATTTACATACTTATAAATACATACTTATACTTATTTACATATATAAATCTCGTATAATAATACTTATATCATGCTATGGTTTTTCCTCCTTGTACTCAATAGCTGTTAATTGTATGTACATGTAATAGCTTTACCCATAGAGCTCATGTTTTAACCGCAACGAATGTTTCCTTGGTGCAACGATTTTTTTCTAAATAAAATATATATATTTTTTCCACAACATTGTACTTTATTGCTGCAACTCAAAACCCCACGGGGAACTTTTCCTGTTTATGTCTCATTAGGGGCGTGCATCCTTCTTTTTTTCTAACTAAGTATCGTTTCCTATTTTTCTAATATGTGCATTTATTATTTTTTTCTGGATAGGTGAACAATTGTTATTATCCTTTAAATCCATCGGTGTGTAGTGTATAAACTCCTCCACAAGATGGCGGTATTGCACCATATAATGGTCCAGCTGCATAGAACCTTTTTCTACTATACATAGTATAAAGTGTTACTGGGATAAAGTCATGTTGCTGGTTCTGCACTGGGGGATTACCTCTGTGATCATCCTCCCTCTCGTCTTGTTGCGCTCTCGGTAAGCCGCTCGCTTCTGCTTTTGCTGTAAGACTCTTTCACGAGTGGTTCTGTACTCCAGAGCAAATTCGCTAATAATCCTGCAGAAACGGGTAATCTTCATATCCCGGGCGGCTGAATACGGGTAGCCCAGATACAAGAGAAATGAGCGGAACCTGAAGAGGGAACACGTGGTCTAAAATTATTAAACAACCCACAGAAACAAACCTGATACCTTATATATTTAACCGTTTAAAAGGGAAAGTAGTTTAGATTCCCACTGGCTGCAGAAAACACTTGGGCAATGTGGTCATATATAAAACTATTATATATATATATATATAGTAAAATATATAAAACTGCATTCTTTCATCACTTGACATTTGGAAGATTTTACCCCCTTCATGACCAGGCCATTTTTTTTTTTTTTCAGCACTGCGCTATTTTAACTGATAATTGCGCGGTCATGCAACACTGTACCCACATTCTATTTATATAATTTTTTTCTCACAAATAGAACTTTCTTTGGTGGTATTTGATCACCTCAGTTTTTTTTTTTTTTAATTATATAAATGAAAAAGTATTGAAGATTTTGAAAAAAAAAAAAAATGATATTTTCTACTGTCTGTTATCAAACAGAGCCAATAAAAAAAAAATATGTCTTCATAAGTTTAGGCCAATTGTATTTTGCTACATGTCTTTGGTAAAAAAAAAATCTCAATAAGTGTATAATAAAGCATTTGTTTAAAAAAAAAAAAATAGATCCTGTTCCCTTAAAGTGGTTGTAAACCCATATAAAAAAAATTAAAAAAAAATTCTGCAAGACAAAGGCATAATGAGCTAGTATTCATCACATACTAGCTCATTATGAAATACTTACCTTAGATCGAAGCTGTTGCAGCGGTCCCCGCACACCGCTGTGACCGCAGACATGTCTCCCGGAGTCATTTCCGGGTTCGCAGGCTCCGGCGGTGTGATTGGCCGGAGCTGCCGGTCATGGCACAGGCCCTGTAGAAATGGCACAATCGAGCCGTTTCTTTGGCGCAAGCGTATAAATGGTAAATATCTCCTAAACCGTGCACGTTTAAGAGATATTTACAGTACCTACAGGTAAGACTTATTATAAGCTTACCTGTAGGTACAAGTGGTGTAACAGGGTTTACAACCACTTTAAAGCATGTTATACAGCACAGTGCTTGTGCTGTGTAATTTGGCCCCCTCTATCACCTAAAAAAACCTGGCTGGTCCTGCCTGGCTATTCCTTCCACCCTGGGAAAACTGACCACGGTATATTATGGCTGCTGAGCCCTGACACCGTGGTCAGTTTACGTGCCTCCGTCATCCGCAGCTCTCCTGTGTCCTTCTCTGTCGTCCTCTCCCCCCTCCCCGCCTGTCTGTTCATGTCAATGCCTGCCCCCCCCACCCCAGCCTGGAACAGGCTGGGCGACATACATGTACTCGATCCAGCCTGCTCGTAGCAAATGTACTGTGAAAACTGGTAATGGAGTCCCTATGTCGCTCATGTTGAATTCTTTTGGGGCTGCTGTATGTACAGACTGAGAACGATCTCTTGTCTGACCTGTTGAGGATTCTGCGGTGTACGATCTTGAGGATGACGATTTTGTCGGTGCAGCTCTTAAGGAAGTCGGTCATTTTGTTCTTCAGGCCGGGCTTCGTCTCGTGCTTGGCGATGACTTTCAGGCTGTCCCACGATTCCCGGCACCTCTTCTCCAGCTGAACCAGACTCTCCGCAAGATCGTCAAAGTCCACCTGGGGTGGCACGTGGGGGGAAAAAGCCACAAGTCAACCTTCACCTACCAGGAATTCCGCTAATTCTCCTGTTCCCTCGGGACTTCTTCTGTATCAGAAGAAGTTGGACAGAAGAGGGTCGAAGTGAAGACACTTACTTTGGAGGAGCGGGTGATAGCTGCGATTTCCGAGTACAGATCTGACGTGTCTGGAAACTTCTCGATGACTATATTGGACATGTGATGGAGCAGTGTTTGCCGGTGCACGGTGTCCTTCACCTCCGACACCTTCTCCAGGTAGCTGAGGTCAAAGCCCTTGGCCTAGAACAGGAGACAAGACAGGTTGATGCAACTGATGCAGACAAGGATGAAAAACTCAAGTACAGCGTTGCAGAAAAAAAAATTGGAGGGGACATTGTCACAGAATATCACACATCTATATACACTCACCGGCCACTTTACACCTGATCAACTGCTTGACAAAACAAAGTGCAAATCAGCCAATCACATGGGAGCAACTCAATGCATTTAGGCATCTACGTGTGGTGAAGACGACTTGCTGAAGTTCAAACCGAGCATCAGAATGGGGAAGAAAGGGGGATTGAAGTGACTTTGAAGGTGGCATGGTTGTTGGCGCCAGACGGGCCGGTCTGAGTATTTCTAGAATTTTCACACACAACTATCTCTCAGGTTTACAGAGAATGGTGGGAAAAAGAGAAAATATCCAGTGAGCGGCAGTTGTGTGGAGGAAAATGCCTTGTTGAGGTCAGAGTAGAATGGGCAGACTGGTTCCGGGTGATAGAAAGGCAACAGTAACCACTCGTTTTTTTACAAAGCAAAAATATTTAGTGAAGATGTATTCTAAATTTTTTTTTTTTGCCCCTCTGTATGAACAGGCAAGGCTCCCCACAGGGAAAGATCTGCTCCATCATAAACACTACAAAGCATACAGGCGGGTAACACAAAGCGGCACGACTCACGCTTGAACCGTTCAGGAAGTTGCCGACTGCCAGCAGTGAGGCCAGGATGACTTTGAACGTCTTGTTCTTGGAAAGCTGCTCCATGCCCAGCTTCAAATCAAACAAGGGCTCTGCGATTTCCTAGGAGAAGACACACAAGGGAAGACCGTTATTTATCAACGCTCCCATTTAGTCCAGTCTTTCCCCCAACCTCGTCCCTCGAGTACCTCCAACAGGCCATATTTTGAGAATTTCCCTTTTTCGATAAAATAGTTGGCAGAAATGCCAAAAGCCATTGGCATTTATTTAAAGCACCTGTGCAAGTGCCACCTGTAAAATAAAACCAGTGTCCCCGTTGTCACCTCTTCTTCTGGAGACAACCCTAAAATGATGGATTTTTTTTGCTGGGCACTGTAGTTCCTGCCATCCCGCTATGATACTACAAAACACAGGGGCTGGCAGGAGGAATCACAGCGACCAGTGGGGGGCTCACGCTATATGGCACGCCTGGTGGTAGAAGAAGAAACCAGGCCCTTTTTTGCGATACGGCACTGCGTTGCTTTAACTGACAATTGCGCGGTTGTGCGACATTGTACCCAAACAAAATATATGTCTTTTTTTAACCCCACAAAATAGAGCTTTCTTTTGGTGGTATTTGATCACCTCTGCGGTTCTTATTTTTTGCGCTATAAACAAAAAAGCGACAATTTTGAAAAAAAAATGCAATATTTTTTACTTTTTGCTATAATAAATATCCCCCCCCCCAAAAAAAATGTAAAAATACAAAATGTATTCATCAGTTTAAGCCTATATGTATTCTTCTACTTATTTTTGTTAGAGAAAAAAAAAAAATCCCAATAAGCGTATATTGATTGGTTTGCACAATAGCGTCTACAAAATAGGGAATAAATTTACGGCATTTTTATCATTATATTTTTTTCTTTTACTAGTAATGATCTGCGATTTTTATCGGGACTGCAACATTGCGGCGGACACATCAGACACTTTTGACACATTTTTGGCACCACTGACACTTATACAGCGATCAGAGCTAAAAAAAACTGATTACTGTATAAATGTCACTTGCAGGGAAGGGGTTAACACTAGGGGGGATCAAGGGGTTAAATGTGTTCCCTGGGGAGGTGTTTTCTAACTGTGGGGGGAGGGGATTGACTGGGAAGTACAGAGAGATCGCTGTTCCTAATCACTAGGAACAGACGATCACTCTAAACTCCCCTGTCAGAACAGGGATCTGTTTGATTACATTGACAGATCCCCGTTCTGGCTCTCTCTGTGGAGCGATCGTGGGTTGCCGGCAGACATTGTGGCCACTGGCCACGCGCATCGGCTCCCCCCGCGTGCCCGCTGTAGCCGTTAAAGGGACCGTCGTGCAGCTACGGCGATTCCTGGGAACGAGCCGACCTTCCACCATATAATGGCAGCGGCTGGTCGGCAAGTGGTTATGGCAGCGAAAATCTCACTAGCCATTAGCTGGAAAGGTTAAAGCCTTTGTAAAAGCCTTTTTCTTTTCTTCTTAAAATACTTACCTGCTCTGTGTTAGTGCACAGGGAGGCCCTGAACCTCCTCTTCTGAGGTCCCCTATTGGCGCTCCAGGCTCCTCCTCTTCTGAGTGTGCCCCCATAGCAAGTCGCTTGCTAAGGGGGCACACTTTCGGGCTCATTCCAGAACCGGGCTGTGTGCGACTATTGTCAAACACAGTTCAGCTTAGCTCCGTCCCCTGCTCTCAGGATTTGATTGACAGCAGCAGGAGCCAATGGCTGCTGCTGAGCCTCCTGTGAGAAGAGGTAAGAGAAGAGCACAGTGCTGAATTGAGATTGGGCTCAGGAAAGCATTTAAGGGGGGCAGCTGACATTGAAAGTTTTTTTCTAACTTAATGCAGAGAATGCAATAAGGTAAAAAAAAATGCTGGTCTTTAGAACCTTTTTAAAGCGGACCGTCAGTCATTTTTTTTCATCTTTCCATCTATTAAATCTTCTGCTCTTGTTGTTGTTTTAACTTTGGATAGTAAAACATTTTTTTTTCTGCCAGTAAATCCCTTATACAGCCCACTTCCTGTTTCTTGTCTGGTCATTAGCCTAGGATTATGACATCATGCACAGCTCTCTCTCTCACTCTCCTGAGAGTTTGCCAGGAAGGGAGGGGGGATGAGTCATAAGAGGGCCAATGAGAGCTGCGGAGTTGAAGGTGTGTGTCTGTGTAAATCCAGGAAGTGAACAGGCAGCAGCTTCAGCTGCCCACAGTTAAAATGGCTGCAGCCAGACTCAGTGGAGGGAGATTTCTGCAGCATATTTGGCAAAGTACAGAATCACAGTTTAAATAAAATAATATGCAAAGTGATTGGAGGGAAGCTTCAGAATGGCAAAGACGTTTATATTACAAATTATGTGAGCAGACTGCAGTTCCTCTTTAAGTATGAAACGTATCTCTTTACAGGTCACTTGTGGTTAATCTTGCTTATGCTGCCAACGGGGTCACTCTAATGGCCCGTACACACGATCCGAATATCGTACAAAAACTGTCGCCCGAGGAAGAATCGTACGATTTTCGGATCGTGTGTACGCTGCTTTTGAGAGCCGAACACGACAGTTCATCCGATATTATTCGATCGGACAAGCACGAAAATTTTCCTCGTACGATAACAGATCGTGCAATTTTCCTTTAGTCAGTACAGTTGTCGTCCGAAAATACAATACAAATACATTACAACACATGACTTCACTTCCCATTTTTTTTTTTCTGTCGTACGAGAATCTTCGTGACTTTATTTACCTATTCAATTCCTACTTGCGACTATTAAGCGAAAAAGGTCGTACGATATTCGGATTGTGTGTACGGGCCATAAATCCCAGTTCACACTGCTGCGGGTTATCATGCCACTCGTGAAACAAAGTCACATGACAAGTCACAACACATTCATTTTAATGGATGCCCTCTTAATCAATGAGACTCAAGTCTCAGCGACAGAAAAATGAAAGATTCCTGCACTACTTTTCCGTGACTTTGGTGCAACTTGAGTGCCATACGCTACAATGTTAAATTACAAAAGTCGCAAGCAAGTCACAAGGAAGTTCCCAGCAAGTCTCAAGGAAGTTCCCAGCAAGTCTCAAGGAAGTTCCCAGCAAGTCTCAAGGAAGTTCCCAGCAAGTCTCAAGGAAGTCAAAAGGAAGTTCCCAGCAAGTCAAAAGGAAGTTCCCAGCAAGTCACAAGGAAGTTCCCAGCAAGTCACAAGGAAGTTCCCAGCAAGTCACAAGGAAGTTCCCAGCAAGTCACAAGGAAGTTCCCAGCAAGTCACAAGGAAGTTCCCAGCAAGTCATAAGGAAGTTCCCAGCAAGCCATAAGGAAGTTTCCAGCAAGTCATAAGGAAGTTTCCAGCAAGTCATAAGGAAGTTCCCAGCAAGTCATAAGGAAGTTCCCAGCAAGTCATAAGGAAGTTCCCAGCACGTCATAAGGAAGTTCCCAGCACGTCATAAGGAAGATCCCAGCAAGTCATTAAGAAAGTTCCCAGCAAGTCATTAAGAAAGTTCCCAGCAAGTCATAAGGAAGTTCCCAGCAAGTCATAAGGAAGTTCCCAGCAAGTCATAAGGAAGTTCCCAGCAAGTCATAAGGAAGTTCCCAGCAAGTCATAAGGAAGTTCCCTGCAAGTCATAAGGAAGTTCCCTGCAAGTCATAAGGAAGTTCCCAGCAAGTCACAAGGAAGTTCCCAGCAAGTCACAGGAAGTTCCCTGCAAGTCTCAAGGAAGTTCCCTGCAAGTCACAAGGAAGTCACAAGGAAGTTCCCAGCAAGTCACAAGGAAGTTCCCAGCAAGTCACAAGGAAGTTCCCAGCAAGTCACAAGGAAGTTCCCAGCAAGTCACAAGGAAGTTCCCAGCAAGTCACAAGGAAGTTCCCAGCAAGTCACAAGGAAGTTCCCAGCAAGTCACAAGGAAGTTCCCAGCAAGTCTCAAGGAAGTTCCCAGCAAGTCTCAAGGAAGTTCCCAGCAAGTCTCAAGGAAGTTCCCAGCAAGTCTCAAGGAAGTTCCCAGGAAGTCATAAGGAAGTTCCCAGCAAGTCACAAGGAAGTTCCCAGCAAGTCACAAGGAAGTCACAAGTTGCAGGACTTTGGGATCAGCGGAAAGTGGCGATTACCTTCTCCATGGTCTCATAGTCCAATTTGAAGGCCCAGAGCTGGAGGCGAGAGGTCAGGCCGCTAATAGAGGAGAGGGTAAGGAGGAATTGTTCAGCCGATCCGAGAGGCGTATCAGGGTTCCCTATCTGAGCCTCCTGAATCTTCTGCTTCTCCTCCTCTGTTGGGACCATCGTCAGGATTTTCTGGCATAAACAGAATGAACGAAATCAGCTAATTATACAATCTGGACAGAAGAACACAGGAGCGCTAGACAACATGCAAGAAGACTTTTACTGGATGTAAAATATGCCCGTAATTTACAATCCTCATGTTGACTATCAATAACATGATATCACAATGTGGAGCATGGAATTGATTATAGCCATTGGGAACCCTCCTGGTTCTATGGACCCTGCTTAGAGGAATCCTCCAATATACAAGCAGATTACCCTTATTTCATTTGTAGGAGATGTTCGGTAAGTGAACAGTCAGCTGCTGTGATCGGATTAACCTACTAACGTCACCAGTGTAGACAGCGACAAGATAAGCCGGCCACGGAGGTGAACACAACAAGTCGGGTGTTTATCCCGACAAACCAGCTGCTCTGTGTGATAATGTGCAAGCAGCCATATTGTGACTTGCATCGGTGTTGATGGAGGAATGGGGACGATGTGTTGAAGTGGACCTGAACACAAAAGTGAAGATTTGTTGTTTTTTGAGGAACATCTTTAAATATCAATTTGTGCCAAGCGGTACCCAAAAATCTATTTTTTGTCCTAAATGTCTCTGAAAAATTGTAGCGTGCTTTCAGTGCCTAAGCACTCCAGTTTTGTAGCCTCAGAGCTGTACACAGCGCCTTAAAAAAGTATTCATACCCCTTCAAATTGTTCACATTTTGTCATGTTACAACCAAAAACGTAAATGTATTTTATTGAATACATAAGTATTCACAGCGTTTGCCATGACACACAAAATTGGGCTCAGGTGCCTCCTGTTTCCACTGATCATCCTTCAGATGTTTCTACAACTTGATTAGGAGTCCACCTGTGGTAAATTCAGTTGATTGGACATGATTTGGAAAGGCACACACCTGTCTATATAAGGTCCCACAGGTAACAGTGCATGTCAGAGCACAAACCAAGCCATGAAGTCCAAGGAATTGTCTGTAGACCTCCGAGACAGAATTGTATGGAGGCACAGATCTGGGGAAGGGTACGGAAAAATTTCTGCAGCATTGAAGGTCCCAATGAGCACAGTGGCCTCCATCATGGAAGAAGTTTGGAACCACAAGGACTCTTCCTAGATTGGGCCGCCCGTCCAAGCTGAGCGATCGGGGGAGAAGGGCCTTAGTCAGGGAGGTGACCAAGAACCCGATGGTCACTGTGGCAGAGCTCCAGCATTTCTCTGTGGAGAGAGGAGAACCTTCCAGAAGAACAACCATCTCTGCAGCACTCCACTAATCAGGCCTGTATTGTAAAGTGGCCAGACGGAAGCCACTCCTCAGGAAAAGGCACATCACAGCCAGCCTGGAGTTTACCAAAAAGGCACCTGAAGGACTCTCAGACCACGAGAAACAAAATTCTCTGGTCTGATGAAACAAAGATTGAACTCTTTGGCCTGAATATCAAGCATCATGTCAGGAGGAAACCGGGCACCGCTCATCACCTGACCAATACCATCCCTACAGTGAAGCATGGTGGTGGCAGCATCATGCTGTGGGGATGTTTTTCAGCGGCAGGAACTGGGGGACTAGTAAGGATTGAGGGAAAGATGAATGCAGCAACGTACAGAGACATCCTTGATGAAAACCTTCTCCAGAGTGCTCTGGACCTCAGACTGGGGCGAAGGTTCATCTTCCAAACAGGACAACGACCCTAAGCACACAGCCAAGATAACAAAGGAGAGGCTACGGGACAACTCTGTGAATGTCCTTGAGTGGCCCAGTCAGAGCCCAGACTTGAACCCGATTGAACATCTCTGGAGAGTTCTGAAAATGGCTTTGCACCGACGCTCCCCTTCCAACCTGATGGGGCTTGAGAGGTCCTGCAAAGAAGAATGGGAGAAACTTCCCAAAAATAGGTGTGCCAAGCTTGTAGCATCATACTCAAAAAAGACTGTAATTGGTGCCAAAGGTGCTTCACCAAAGTATTGACCAATGGCTGTGAATACTTATGTACATGGGATTTTTTATTTTTTAAAATAATGAATTTAATCCATTTTGGAATAAGGCTGTAACATAACAAAATGTGGAAAAAGTGAAGCGCTGTGAATACTTCCCGGATGCACTGTACCAGGATTATGAGCTACAGTCATGATATTGTTCTTTTCTACTGGCAATTCTCTTTTAGGTAAAAGTGATCCTAGCAGTTAAGCAGCCACTGGATCAGTTTAATAGGTGGAGGTAAAGGGGCAGCCCCCAATCCGCCACATTTACCGAGCTCTCCCGTCCCATTGGGGAGCCCGGGGAAAATGCAACCAGCGCAATCGGCTTTCCCGGACACAATGAGAGGAATTGATGTTGTTCCTCCCACTGTGTGACATCAGAAACTGAAAGCGATGAGGATTTTGATGCATCCGGTTACAGTCTGTTGTAAATAAGCCGCTCCGGCTTCTGAAAGCATCAGATTAAAACGATCTCAGTTTAATCAGATACTTTGGAGGCCAGAGAGATCTGGGGTACAATAGACCACAGATCTCTCCTTAAAGAGGACCTGTCACAGCCCATGCTATCATAAGGGATGCTGTTCAATCTATGTGATATTAATGATCCCCAAAGAAAAAGAAAAAGTAAAAAATAAAATTAAAAAAGATAGTAAAATTTTTTTAATAAAACAATACTTTCATTTTGATCGGTTTCAAGTGTCTAAATCAAGCACAGCTGCTAAAATTTAGAGAACTGAGCATCACGGAGTCACTGGTGTATATTTAATCAGGCCTGTGCAGTGTAGCATCCTCTCCCCTCCTTCTACATGACCAATCATATTCAGACTTGCAAAGCGGGTTTAATTCAGAGTCAGTAACTTTCTGTATGAAATAACAGGATGGGAACTCACCTCTATGCCTTCTTTGCTGATTGCATATTCGTCAAAGTTCAAGATGGCCGTCTTGATGATGTGCACAGTGGGGAGGACGGTAAGGCCAATGTTAATGGCATTGCTCCTCTTGGGGTCCAGAACAACTAGAGTCTGCTTCTTTGCATCTACCCCTTTCTGTGGCAAGGAAACAGAAATGGCTTAGACCGGTTCTCTTTTCACAAATTCAACTATTGACTAAAATAATCTGCTTTTGCTGCATGAGTCTGCATGTGTGTGTGCTTAACAGACAATGTGACATTGCTACTGGTCACCTGTCCTGCTGGCCACCTGTACATTACAACCTGATTGTAAAATCTACTGTAGAACAGAGAAGAACAGTAGCCTCTGTAATGTTTTTTAGCAACATAAGGCAAACACAAAAACCTAAAGAAGAACTATCATTACACTTTTTTTTCCAATTGATATGAATAGAACTGCCTGCACAGGGATGCACGGAATACCTGTGCATCCCCCCTGCAGGTAAACATGGCCCTCACACTGGCATGCACTGTAGTGAATGAGGCCTTATACGTAATACTGTTATAATGATATAACAGGATATGGTGAGAGGGACTAAAAGGAACCAAATGCTCTCTACAGCAGCCATACTCTTGATGGTACAGACTTTCTAAAACAGATCTTCTGAAGAACTTCAAAAATGACCTAAATATCTTCAAAGGCTTTCTAACTCCCTAAAGATCTTTAAAAACATCATAAAAGATCTTCAAACACCTTAACTCTACAAAATATATTTTCATCAAAACACAATGGGCTTACCCCTCATAGAAAAATGGGTGAAATCACGCCAATAGTTTCCTTATGTCCCTAGGTTTGCATGCATCTTACCCCCACACTTCCTAACTTTTTAAAGATCTTCAAAAACTTCCCAAAAATCTTCAAAAACTTCCCAAAAATCTTCAAAAACTTCCCAAAAATCTTCAAAAACATCCTAAAGAGCTTCAAAAACGACCTAAATATCTTCAAAGGCTTCCTAACTCCCTAGAGATCTTTAACAACATCCTAAAGATCTTCAAACACTTTATCTGTACAAGATTTATTTTCATCAAAACACAATGGGCTTACTCCTCGTGGAAAAATGGGTGAAATCACGCCAATAGTTTCCTTATGTCCCTAGGTTTGCATGCATCTTACCCCCACACTTCCTAACTTTTTAAAGATCTTCAAAAACTTCCCAAAAATCTTCAAAAACGTCCTAAAGAACTTCAAAAACGTCCTAAAGAGCTTCAAAAACATCCTAACTTCCTAAAGATTGTCAAAAACTTCCCAAAAATCTTCAAAAACTTCCTAAAGATCTTCAAAAACTACCTAAATATCTTCAAAGGCTTCCTAACTCCCTAGAGATCTTTAACAACATCCTAAAGATCTTTAAACACTTGATCTCTACAAGATTTATTTTCATCAAAACACAATGGGCTTACTCCTCGTGGAAAAATGGGTGAAATCACGCCAATAGTTTCCTTATGCCCCTAGGTTTGCATGCATCTTGCCCCCAGACTTCCTAATTTTTAAAAGACCTTCAAAAACTTCCCAAAAATCTTCAAAAATGTCCAAAAGAGCTTCAAAAACGTCCTAACTTACTAAAGATTGTCAAAAGCTTCCTAACTTCCTAAAGATTGTCAAAAACTTCCCAAAAATCTTCAAAAACTTCCTAAAGATCTTCAAAAACGTCCCAACTTCCAAAGATCGTCGACAACTTCCAAAAACGTGATCTGTACAAGACTTATATTCATCAAAAAAACAATGGGCTTACTCCTCGAAGGAAAATTGGTGAAGCCATGCCATAATTTTCTTATGCTCCTAGGTTTGCATGATTCCCCTCCCCACTTCCTAATGATCTTCAAAAGCTGCCTAAAGATCTTCAAAAACCTTCCTAACTTCTTAAAGATCGTCAAAAACTTCATCTCAACAAAATTTAATTTCATCAAAAAACAATTGGCTTACTCCTTTCCTTATGCATTTAGATTTGCATGCATCTTTCCCCCCACTAACCTAAAATTAGACACTCCCTTCACTTTTTGGATTTTTGAGGGATTTCAGAGATGCAAAAACCTTCTGTTTTAATAAGACTCTGCTGTCCATTGCAGTCGAGACATATTATTGTACATCGTGTAAACCAGAGGTTTTTGTTTTTTTAAAGTATACAGGTGCATCTCAAAAAAATTGAATTTTATCAAAAAAGTTAATCTATTTCAGTAATTCAATTCAAAAAGTGAAACTCATGTTATGTAGATTCATTACACACAGAGTGATATATTTCAAGAATTTCTTTCTTTTAAGTTTGACGATTATGGCCTACAGCTAGTGAAAGCCCAAAATTCAGTATAGCAGAAAATTAGATTATTACATAAAACCAAAAAAAAAGGAGTTATCCCTGTTGCTTGTGCACCTTTTCCTACCACACTTTTTCCTTCCACTCAACTGTCCATTAATATGCTTGGATACAGCACTCTGTGAACAGCCAGCTTCTTTAGCAATGACCTTTTGTGACTTACCCTCCTTGTGGAGGGCATCAATGACTGTTTTCTGGACATCTGTCAAGTCAGCGGTCTTCTCCATGATTGTGTAACCTACTGAACCAGACTGAGAGTCCATTTAAAGGTTCAGGAAACCTTTACAGGTGTTTTGAGTTAATTAGCGGATTAGAGTGTGACACCATGAGTCTACAATATTCAACTTTTTCAAAATATTCCAATTTTCTGAGATACTGAATTTTGGGTTTTCACTAGCTGTAAGTCATAATCATCAAAATTAAAATAAATAAATACTTGAAATATATCACTCTGTGTGTAATGACTCTATATAATAGATGAGTTTCATTTTTTTTAATAGAATAACTGAAATGAATTAACTTTTGATTAACTTTTTGATGATGTTCTAATTTTTTGAGATGCACCTGCATAATAGGCCAAAACTTTTTTAAGTATGAAAGGGTTAAAACCTACAATGAAGGAAAGTAATTATTTGATGCCCTGCAGATTTGGTAAGTTTGCCCACTTACAAAGAAATGAAGGGTCTATAATTTTTATCATGGGTGTATTTTGATGAGAGACAGAAAATCAACCAAAAATCCAGAAAAAACACACAATACAAATGTTATAAATCGAGTTGCAGTTCAGTGAGTAAAATAAGTATTTGATCTCGAAGCAAAACATGACATGACAATTTTCACAGAAGCCTGCCTAAGATACAAGTCAGATTTCAGGCATCCCCTGCAACAAAAATGTCATTTTTGGTGAGATACTTTCAATAGGAACATGCAGATTTCCTCATTAGTGCTATGCAGGTGCACAGCTGATAGATAATTATGAAACCACTCCCATTAGATCTACTCAGCACAGAGGAACAAACAGGGATTTCTTCAGAATAACTAAAGGTAGGAATCTGCAACAAAGGTTGTTATAATCCTTGCAATGCACATAGATGTTTTTTTTTTCTCAACAAAAGTGGAGTTACGCTTTAAGGATATAGAAGAGATCTGTAAAGAAGAGTGAACCAAAATCCCTCCTGAGATGTGTGAAAACCTGGTCACCAACTACAAGAAACGTCTGACCTCTGATTGCCAACGAGGGTTTCTCCACCAAGTACTAAGTCATGTTTTGCTTGGGGATCAAATAATTATTTTACTCACTGAACTGCAACTTAATTTATAGCATTGGTTTTATGTGTTTTATCAGGATTTTTGGTTGATATTCTGTCTCTATCATATAAAAAAATAAATGATAAAAATTATAGACCCTTCATTTCTTTGTAAGTTGGCAAACATACAAAATCTGCAGGGGATCAAATAATTATGTTCCCCATTGTATGTCTGGTTGTTTATTCCACTGGAGCGAAAAGTGCCAAAAGCATATAAAGTCCAGAATACATTTTTTTCAGATTCTTAGGTCATAAGAAGCCAACGTGTTTTGGGGGATCAAAGGCTCCTCCTTTATCATGGTTTGGTACTGTTGTACAAGGTGTGTACCGAGCTCAACATTTTTTCTGGTTACACTGGAGCAAACTTCCTTACAAAGTACAACTCCCTTTGCAAAATGAACACCTATTGTCTTTAGTTAGTCACCTCCATGTTCCACCAGAAAGAGTTCACCTTACTTCCTGTCCTAGAAACAAAATCCCTGCAAAGTGAAAAGATACCCCTCTTACACAGTTGTCACCAGAACAAGTTTCCCCACTGGTAGACCGCTCTCATCTTGTTCTGGTGACAATGGACCAATAGTAAGGGTAAGTCTCCCCAGTTGGGACAAGCAGACTGCCATAACAACCTTCACAGATCTTTTAACCCTTCCACATTCTGTCCAAAAAATGTAAAAAAAAGTTTTGGCTTTATATGCATTTTAAATATATAGTTTGGAGGTCTTGGTACTTTTTTTGCATGTTCGATTTACTTTACATTTACCAGAGAAACCAACAAAATGGTGGCCACCTACACACCGACACCAACTCCCTTGTTGCATAAATGTGAAAGAGATGGTTAAAGATGGCTTCTACTCCTGTTTACCACCTGTAGAGAACTCCTCAGATGTGTTTTGCTCTTTTCATGGCTTAATTGTAGATGGCTTCATGTCCTGTTCGCCACCTGTAGAGAGCACCTCAGATGCATTTCGCCCCTTTCAGGGCTTAATCGTAGAGGCCTCTATGATTAAGCCCAGACAACGGCAAAACACGTATGAGGAGTTCTCTACTGGTGGGGGACAGCAATTGAAGCCATTTATGATTAAGCCATGAAAGGGCAGAATGCGTTGGGAGTTCTCTACAGGTGGAGAACAGGTGTTGAAACCATCTTTTTGCCCATCTCATTTACATTTATGCAACAGGGGGTTAGTATCTCTGTGCAAACAGCCACCATTTTCTACTGGAGCATGACAAGCCGATTCTGTCTGTCTTGCACCAGTATTTTCACATGCTGATCTGACTGACACAGGCTTGGGCGGGGAATTCGAGAGGTACTATTTTCATTGTTTTGGGAAACCATCTATGGTAACTTTCATCACATATTCACCTTGGAAGTAACCAGCTCTTTGGCTTTGGATTCAAAAAGATGTTCAAGCTTCTCAGTGTCCACCATCACCTTATCCAGAGACTCCCACAAGGTGCCTTTGCCAAATTTGCCCCGACTCTGGCAGTCTGTCTCCTTCATCTCTTTCCAGAACAGTTTCACCGTCTTCCTCTTCTTATTAAATGCTGGTGCGATAGAGTCCATAGAGACGGTACTGAAACTGGGTGGAGCCGGGGGTGGTGGTGGCAACTGTGGGCGTGCACCAGGTGGAGGTGGGGGGCAGGCAGGGGGTGGTGGGAGAGGTGAAGGAAAACCGGGGCACCCGCCAAATGGGGGTGGTGGAGGAGGGGGTGGCAGAGGAAATCCTGGAAGAGCTGGGGAAGAGGAATAGTTTGCCGTGGATGGTCGGGAAGACAAAACAGATTCTGAGGTCTCAAAATCGAGAACGTCAAAGTCCTCCTCCTCACACAGGTCAGTAAAGTCCAAATCTTTAATCTTAAGCTCTGTCTGAGGCTGCGGTGGCGTCTTCTCCCACAGAGTTTCGGCCGGTTTCTTAAAGGGCGTCATAAGTGTTTTTTCGAGGTTCTTGGCGTTAGTCTCCGCATCAATGCTGTACTGAGCTCTCACGCCTTTGCGCGGATCTGAGCCATTCTCAATGGGGACTTTGGTGGGAGAACTCTCGGCCTCGCATGATTCAGTCCTCGGTGTAGGAGCTCTCCTGTCCCTTGGTGGTTTTCCTACGTCGTTCACAGCAGCGTTCTTTGCATTGAGCAGTTCTGTGTCCAGGTCAGAGCTCTGCTTCTTGTTGAACATGTCCAGCATGAACTTCTTAGAGCTGCCTCGGTCTGTAGTAGGCGGAGGAACAGGGCTGACTAAAGAAGGAAGAATGGACATATTGAAGGATGACATTGGTTAGTAACATAAAAAAAAAACAGAAGAAACACAAACTAAAATGCCATTACCTCCCAAACTTTGGCTTTAGATGCACTTTACACAGTTGTCGGAGGTTAAAGTATCAGTCCACCTAAAGCAGACATATCAATGTTTGGAAGATACTGGTGGGCTACACAAGCTATTCTTCTTTGGTGCAACATCAGGACTAGGTTGTGAAATGTTAGGTGATGGGAGTTCTCATCTCTGCATAATATCTTCTGGGGGTGTTTATTCTTAATTAAGCAGAATGCAACAGGTGGGACCATCAAAACTCCAAGTAGGTGGAGCATAGACAGGGAAAACAGCAAAACAATCCAACTGCCAGGAGCAGCTGGTGACGGACCCAGCCCAAAAAACCTACATTTGCATGGAATATCATATTAAAGGCCAATCCCAGCTTTCATTTAACTTTAAATAGTTTCTTTGACTTGATGGCTCATCTTCATAACAAGGTGATTTCAAAGTTCAATAAGATCTCGTGACCTTGGCACATCTTAGAAGCACGCTCGTTCCATTGACATTGCGCTCATGATGCTCTGCCGATTCGAGGTTGTGTGGGGGTGTCCTCTACAGACTATTTTTCCCTCTCCCTTTCCCTCGTTTCTGTCTTTTCAGGGTGGTCATACCATTTATGATACAGCAGATTCCTCTACATTTTATTGTATATTTATCCGTTGAATGCTATGGTCGGATGGATCTCTGACATGTAATTTCACAGGTTCTAGAATCTTTACCAGAGGTCTCCAAACTTTCTAAACAAAGGGCCAGTTAACTGTCCTTCAAACTTTAGGAGGGCCGGACTGTGGCCAGCAGGAGTAGAAAGTGTCTTGGTGTCAGTGGGTGCAAAGAGTGCCCCCTCTTTGGTACTAGGGGGGAGGAATAGTGTGCCAACTTCGGTGTCAGTGGAAGGAATAGTACCCACCATTGGTGTCAAGTGCTCCAGTGTCAGGGACTATGCTCCACTGACAGTATGGGGAATAATGGCCCAAGGGCTGGATAAAAGCAAGCAAAGGGCCGCAGTTTGGAGACCACTGATCTATACTATTCATGCTATAAGGTTGATGTCTTTACTATACTTAAATTCCTTGTTGGAACACTTTGGTCACTTTGATAGATATTTTTTGTAACACTGTTATCTGGCCTGTATTGTGACGATGGTACTTGTTCTACTTCAGTCCATTTTTTGAATGCTTTATCCCATCATATTTTGTCATTGTATCGGTTTTTATTTTCTCTGTCTGTTTTCTCAAAAAAGGTTACTAAAAAGAAAGTTTTTATTTTTTTTAGAAAACAGTTTCTTAGAACAAAGCTGGTCCAAACTATTTCCTTCGATAAGACATGCGCCCGCTGTCAGTACTATATAAACTGTATGTAGCATTAGCTACAAACAGTATATAGCACTGTGTTTTGGCAGGGGCACAGAAACTTGACTTCCCACCCCAGTTCTGGAACAAAACTGAGTCACAGGAAGCTTTGTATTTGACAAATGAATTCAAGGCTTCCTCTAATTGGCTAAAGTGGAGATTGTGACATCATCTGCCCACCTCTCCTTCTCAGCCAGAGGAAGCACTGTATTCGTTCATAAAATGCAAAGCTTCCTGTGAGTGGCTGAGCATTACTCAGCCAAACTCGATTTTGTTCTGGGATAGACCGGGAAGTCCCCATGCCGCTGCCAGAACACAGCGCTGTATACTGTACATGAAGTGAATGCTACATACAATTTATACAGTGCCAAAAGCGGGTGCATGTATTATTGAATGTTAAATGAAAGCTGGAGTTAGGCTTTAAGCCTTCACTGTGTGTAAGTGCCAAACAATAAAGTTGGAGAAGTGTGAATGGGGGGGGCGCTGGATCCCAAATTCTTATGCACTTGTGGTGTGGAGCAGAGCCTACTAAATACATTACAATGACTCTGCTTAGGCAGCTCTCATAGCACAAGAAGGCCTCTAGGGAGGTACCTCAGATGAAGACCACCAAGGTATTTTGGAAGAGGAGTGCCATACCAAAGATCAAGAATTCAAGAGAGCCTACTATACCGATATTTTGATTTACTTTGAATTTGAGTCCAGCATAATATTACAGTATGTTTAGTAGCACATCAAGCCCCTTTGAAGGACACTCTTAAAACCTCCAAAATGAGCTTGAACTCAATCTCTGGTATGGCGCTCTTTTCCAAAACTTCTTGAGCAACGGATTTCAGTCTGTGAGTTGTGGTTCATCTCAAAATGCAGTAAGTGTTGCGTCTGAGTGGGGTGCCACTGACGGGTTGACGGTATTTCTTGCCTGGCTCTGATTCGGGTTCCTCTTTCTCTTCTTCTCGTTCCTCCCTCTCCAAGGTGCTGCTGGCAGAGGAATCGCTGGACCCAGAACACAGCTCTTTCTCATTGACACTTTCATTTTTCTCTTCCTTCTCACTGAGATCTCCCTTTCCTGTGTCCAACAGAGGGGGGATCAATACACACTCGCCCAAGGGGCAGAGGAGAAGCCATGCTCATGCTGGGCACAGGGTGCATGCAAATCCCAGGCAGGGAGTGGAATATAAGGACATGTCTACCAATTTATGGATGGATGAGGGTGGGTGGGTGGATGGATGAGGGTGGGTGGGTGGTGAGGGGACATGCATATGAGATAAAAAATAATGGGAAAGGCCTAGACTACACCAAGACTACCATGATAAAAAGCAATAGTTTAGTAGATCAGACGCAAACATGCATGAATTGAGAACAGGGTAAATGCAGTATTTTCCAGCCATGCAATGTTATATTCTGTGTATGAGTAACTGCATTCATCACAATGAAACACATGTCAAAGGGAAACTATTACTTCTGAGAATTTATGTCCACCTTTTTTTTACCAGTGATGATGGCCATGGTGTTGCAGATCTGCACTGAAACAGGAGGCAGGCTTCCGTTGAAGTAATTTTTGGAAGAACAGGACTGCCTTTGGTCCTAACTGGACAAAATGGTCTTCTTTAACTCTAGAGACCCATTGACATCATCATCATAAAACTGCGGCATGGACCTCAGATAGACATGCATGACTTGCATCTAGAACTTCTGTTTGCAAAAATTACTAAATGTACAACCTTTGTATTGGCTCAGTATAGTCACCCTGACATCTAGAGCGTATATATATACACACACACAAGATGACCATCGTGGCTTTTATTACTTATTTTTTTCGTAAAGGTTAAAGCGCGGCCACATTTTTTTTTTTTTATAAAATGGCTGCTTCCCACTCTAGTATTCAACTTGTACAGGAAATACACAGCTAAATCACTTCTTGTACAGATATAAAGATCCAACCTGGCTGTATCAATGTCTACAACATTGGACTCCAAACTGTGGCACAGGGACCAGATGCAGCCCTTTGCTTGCCTTTATCTGGCCCTTGAGGCATTATTTCTGCCACTGACACCAGCAATGGGGCACTATCGCTCCCACTCGCACCAATGATACCAATGATGGGGCACTATTCCCCCCACTGACACCAATGGGACACTATTCCTCCCACTGACACCAATGATGGGACACTATTCCTCCCACTGACACCAATGATGGGACACTATTCCTCCCACTGACACCAATGATGGGACACTATTCCTCCCACTGACACCAGTGATGGGACACTATTCCTCTCACTGACACCAATGATGGGGCACTATTCCTCCCACTGACACCAGTGATGGGACACTATTCCTCCCACTGACACCAATGATGGGACACTATTCCTCCCACTGACACCAATGATGGGGCACTATTCCTCCCACTGACACCAATGATGGGGCACTATTCCTCCCACTGACACCAGTGATGGGACACTATTCCTCCCACTGACACCAATGATGGGGCACTATTCCTCCCACTGACACCAATGATGGGGCACTATTCCTCCCACTTACACCAATGATGGGACACCATTCCTCCCACTGACACCAATGATGGGGCACTATTCCTCCCACTGACACCAATGATGAGGCATTATTCCTCCCACTAATACCAATGATGGGACACTATTCATCCTACTGAAACCAATGATGGGACACTATTCCTCCCACGCACACCAATGATGGGGCACTATTGCTCCCACCGATTCCAATGAGGGGGCACTATTCTTCCCACTCACACCAATGATGGGGCACTATTCCTCCCACGCACACCAATGATGGGACACTATTCCTCCCACTGACACCAATGATGGGACACTATTCCTCCCACACACACAAATGATGGGGCACTATTGCTCCCACCGACACCAATGATGGGGTGCTATTCCTCCCAGTAACAACAATGGTACACCATTCTTCCCACTGACACCAAGAAAGGAGCACTATTTCTCCCCCTAATACCAATGATGGGGCATTGTTTACCTCCCATTGGGCACAGTCCGACCCTTTAAGTCTGAAGGACAGTAAACTGGCCCTTAAGGTCGTAGACACAATACAAAAATCGGAAGGACGAGCTGTCTGACGATTTTCAGATCGTTGGTACGGTGCCGATTCCGATTTTTCGTCAAACGCTGGATGTGCAGCCTATGAAATTTTTGATGGATCACACTCAAAGTCCGATTTTTGTTTCATCAGTACGTTTTTTCGTATGAAAAAAAAATCATAAGAGCAAGACTACGCATGCTCAGAAGTGAAAAAGAATACATACAAAACTATTCAACACATTACATCACTTCTGACATTGTATTCTGTAATACAAAAATTTTCGTATGGTGAGGAGGGACAAGACCAATCGGCGTTAATAAATTGCAGCAGAGAAAAACCTCCCCTGTCAGGCTGGGCTGTACTGTGTGGTGAAGCTGTGTAAATTTCAGGGCTGGTTGGTCAGAAATACAAATCCTTTGGCAGAAACAGTATTTAGCGATGTGACTAGAGTTCAGCTTTAATAGGGTTCTTCACAGCTGGATAGTTTCCCTTTACATGGTATAAGGCGAGTATGTGAGCATCCACAGCCATACCTTCATTCTGCTCACTGCCATCCTCCGGCTGTTCGCCTGCCGACTCTTCTTCTTCCTCCTCCTCCTCCTCCTCGTTGCTGCCATTTCGCACGGCTTCCGCCAACATCTCCTGCCTTCCTTTGGACAAGGCGGACATTTTCTCCAGCTCGGTGGCCGCCAGATTCTCCAGGAAACGGTTTCTAAAGCGAAATACACATCGGTTATTTAACCCGGTGGGTTTGCAAAAAAAATATCTGGAATTATTGAAAATTACCCAGTAAAATTTAAAGGACTGAAATGCCTAAAAGAAAAATGTAAATTACCATAAAAAGAAAAAATATATCTGTAAAATTCCCCATGTTAACACAGAAAACAAAGTACCTAACAAGTAGGACATTCAGCTGTGTAAACCTCTGCCACAGGTTGAGTAAAAACCCAACAGGGGTTCTAATATTTGGCCTATATCTGATTAGGCTTACACTTTGGGGTCTACACAGATATCTTCGGCATTCGCATCGGCCCAAACAATGACCAGTGTGTTGTTTGTGATATGATTATGTTCTATGATTATCAGCTCCATCCAGTGGCCAAAATGCAGTATTTTTCTAAAATATCTCAATGAAATTAAACATAGCGAATTAAAGCCACTAGATGGCGCTTACAATCATAGGAGATAATCATATTACAAACAGCACGGTGATAATTTGTTTGGCATATGCATGCTTGCATTGTAACTATATGCAATAAAATAAATACCCGGAGTTTAGCTTTAATTATGAATCATTTTAACAAAAGAAAACATTTCGAGCATCTGTGCCTACTTCATCAGGGCCAAGTGGGGAGCAGTGACAACGAGCATTAGTCTGAAATGAAGTACAAGACCTAAAATGGGAGTGCTGGATTACAAAACTAAAATTGATAACTTACAGAGACATGAGTGTGAATCCGAGTGTGTCCTCCAAAGCAGCGTCCAACTCACTGATTCTGCCACTTAGCCCTGATGAAGAGGGTTCAGATCCGCGAAATGCGTTGGAATGTTTT
Source organism: Aquarana catesbeiana (assembly GCA_037953035.1). Taxonomy (NCBI): domain Eukaryota; kingdom Metazoa; phylum Chordata; class Amphibia; order Anura; family Ranidae; genus Aquarana; species Aquarana catesbeiana. The sequence goes on along the minus strand of JBBHAA010003470.1, from coordinate 170,590 downwards.
TTTTAAATTCATTTGTAATTAATTAGAACGAGGAGTAGTCCCCCAAAAGTTTTGAATGGTGCCTATATCTTCCGATAGTGTTGGGCGAGTCAAAAGCTGTCAGTAGGCTTACCCCCCCCCCCCATGTCAGTTTTGCTTCAGCAGGTTCTATACACGGTACAGATGTGCCACTTTTTAGGCAGACTAAGGGGACCCCCCAGGCACTATATTTAAAGGATTTTTTCATTTTTATTGTTTCACTTTAAGCATCATTAAAATCACTGCTCCTTTAAAAACTATCTTTTTTAAAAAAAAAGAAGTTTTGCATTGATATATGTCCCCCAAGGTAGTACCCGGACCCCTATACCCATTTTATGGCCATTAACTTGCATATAAGCCTTCAAAATAGGAACTTTTGATTTTTAAAGTTCGGCCCCATAGACTTTATTAGAGTTTGCGGTTTGGGCCTGAACTTTTGCGATCTTCGAGAGTTCTGGGGCAAACCGAACCAGTGGAGGGATTGGAGGGGGGGGGGGGGGGGTGTTCAGCCTTGAACGGCGGGCAAATTTTTCCTCCCCTTCTGTTCCTCTTTTGGTTTACATATATATACTGTAAGCCCTGGTTTTGAATCTACAGACCCCAATGAAATCAGACAGTTTGTTGGTCCAGTCATATTCAAATCACTCGTTAACAACAGAAAATACTGTTGGGCCATATATACAACTAGAAAAAAGGAAGCAGTTCATGAATTAAAGTGGGTAAATACACGGGCATGGCCGCGGTTTATACAGATACTTACTGGAACTTCTTCAGGATGGGTTTGTCCCCATAAGCATGATTATTCCTGTCATCCCTGCAGGAAGATCAGGTTAGCGGCTCTCAATAGACATATGACATGCCTAACACTCCACACACCAATGGGTAAGTGACAAAAGCATGCGGCTTCACACCACAAATGTTATCTGTTAAAACAGGAAAATATTCACAGAACCGGACAGGGGTGTGGCAACAGGGGTGGAAGCCACGATGGCTCGGAAACAGGGGTGGAAGCCACGATGGCTCGGAAACAGGGGTGGAAGTCATGATGGCTCAGCAACAGGGGTGCATGCCACAATGGCTCAGCAACAGGGGTGGAAGCCACGATGGCTCAGCAACAGGGGTGGAAGCCACGATGGCTCGGAAACAGGGGTGGAAGCCACGATGGCTCGGAAACAGGGGTGGAAGCCACGATGGCTCGGAAACAGGGGTGGAAGCCACGATGGCTCGGAAACAGGGGTGGAAGCCACAATGGCTCGGAAACAGGGGTGGAAGCCACAATGGCTCGGAAACAGGGGTGGAAGCCACAATGGCTCGGAAACAGGGGTGGAAGCCACGATGGCTCAGAAACAGGGGTGGAAGCCACGATGGCTCGCAAACAGGGGTGGAAGCCACGATGGCTCGGAAACAGGGGTGGAAGCCACGATGGCTCGGAAACAGGGGTGGAAGCCACGATGGCTCGGAAACAGGGGTGGAAGCCACGATGGCTCGGAAACAGGGGTGGAAGCCACGATGGCTCGGAAACAGGGGTGGAAGCCACGATGGCTCGGAAACAGGGGTGGAAGCCACGATGGCTCGGAAACAGGGGTGGAAGCCACGATGGCTCGGAAACAGGGGTGGAAGCCACGATGGCTCGGAAACAGGGGAGGCCACGATGGCTCGGAAACAGGGGAGGCCACGATGGCTCGGAAACAGGGGAGGCCACGATGGCTCGGAAACAGGGGTGGAAGCCACGTTGGCTCGGAAACAGGGGTGGAAGCCGCGTTGGCTCGGATACAGGGGTGGAAGTCACGATGGCTCAGCAACAGGGGTGCAAGCCACGATGGCTCAGCAACAGGGGTGCAAGCCACGAAGGCTCGGCAACAGGGGTGGAAGCCACGATGGCTCGGCAACAGGAGTGGAAGTCCTGAAAGCTCAGCAACAGGGGTGGAAGTCCTGAAAGCTCAGCAACAGGGGTGGAAGTCCTGAAAGCTAAGCAACAGGGGTGTAAGTCATACTGGCTCAACAACAGGGGTGGAAGTCATGATGGCTCAGCAACAGGGGTGGAAGTCATGATGGCTCAGCAACAGGGGTGGAAGTCATGATGGCTCAGCAAAAAGGGTGGAAATCATGATGGCTCAGCAACAAGGGTGGAAGTCATGATGGCTCAGCAACAGGGGTGGAAGTCATGATGGCTCAAACAACAGGGGAAGAAGTCAGTGGCTCAGCAACAAGGGTGGAAGTCATGATGGCTTAGCAAGAGAGGTGGAAGTCATGATGGCTCAGCAACAGGAGCGGAAACCTTGATGGCTTAGTACAGGGGTGGAAGTCATGATGGCTCAGCAACAGGTAGATAATGAAAATGAAAAGATCTATATATAATAAACACAGTCATAGGACCGACAGGCACACAGACAAATATGAGTAAAATGTTGCAGGCTTGTTAAACACCACAATCCGAATCTGATGCAACCACAACAATTTATTAAGTCAAGATTGTTACAGATTTAAAGAACAGTCAGTAAAGTTTTCGCTAACTTATGGAAAAACTTGGAGAAAAATATGGATGCTAAAACTGCACCTCCTTCTAAAAATGCTATGTGCCCGGCTGTCTTTGGTTTGAATACCTCGGAATCACTGACCAAATATGCAGCACAGGAACGTTAAAGTGAAGTCAGAACTCCTGACACTTGGTTTTTTTTCGGTGTCAGTGGCTCAAACTACCAAAACCACTGGATCAGCATGAGAGTCAGGCCTCTATACTTCTCCAGCAGAGGTTCTCTTTTATGGAGTACACAGCGCCTAGTGCATTCTAGCTAAACCCAATCCATCTTATCGGCACATCTTGCAGATCCATACACATGTATGCAAATGAACCAATGAACCCCGATTTCGGAGGAGCGGGACATATGCCTACTAACAGCCAGGTTAGTGGCTCTCTGTGGACATGTGACATGCCTACACTCCACTCACCAACTGCTGATTGCATTTGGTTTCACTTCCAGTGACACTGATATTATAGAAACTACATAAGGCCAACGTTTGGTTTCACGTGGCTGATAAGATCTTACAACCTTCTCATCTTGGGTGTGAGAAGACTTGGCTTTGCCAGAATACACAGCTCATAAAGCACTGGATACTTCACAAGTTGGCAAGAAACTGAATGGTTCTCTCTAATTAGGACTTGCCAATGCAAAGCCACCTTTGAGGAACTACAAGATTTGTATGCCTTAATAATCACTTGTAAAACTAGCAGCTCCCCTACAGCAGGACGTTGGCGGTTCTGCCCACTTATTACACACGCTCTGGTTATGACACCACAGGGACAACAATGTGTTACAGATGACGCCGGTTATAAAACTACACACAATTCCATTTGTCTTAATAAAACACACGTAGAGCCATAACAGTGGGAAAAAAATAAGAGGCTGGTAGTACAGGGAATAAATAACACCAAGTGCAGGGGTTATGGGGTGCACTCTGAAGGCACTTACCTAACAGGATCAGTTTGGGGGATTCTGGAAAGAAAGGAATCAGAGAGAGGACAAAGAGACAGAGTTTAAGAATGAAAATGACAGAAAGAGAGGTAAAGGATAACTGCACCAGATATCGTACATCTATTTGTTACAGGCAAGGAGGACCCAAAAAATTATATGCTTTTCGTCTAATAGAGAATAATAACCACAGCTAGGCTATCTGTAGGGCAGCCATTTGCAACAAGGGTTCCACGAAATTCCAAGGTTCCTCCAGGGGTTGGAAGGAGTTCCTTGACTAACTGAGCTCCCTATCTGATGGTGCCTACATAGCTCCCGGGCCAATGCCACTTGGCAGAACCAGCGACATTGCACCAATGATATTTTTGATTAGCTGTTCTTAACCTGGGATCCATGGAACCCTTGGGTTCTTCCAACAGTTGTTAGGGGTTCCTTGAGCCATGACCAATTGAGCATCCCATCTGACAGTGCCTGTATATCTCTGGAGTCAACACTACTTGGCAGAACCAGCGACATGACACCTATGACTTTTTTGATCAGCCAATCTCAACCAGGGTTCCTTCAGGGTTCCCTCATGAGTTCCTTGAGTTGTGACTAAATGACCACCCATCAGACAGTGCCCACAAAGTTCCAATGCCAACACAACTCGGCAGAACCAGTGGCGAGGTGCCAATTATATTTTTGATTAGCCATTCTTAACCAGGGTTCCATGGAACCCTTGGGTTCTTCCAAAGGTTGCTAGGAGTTCCTTAAGCCATGACCAATTGATAGCCCCATCTGATTGTGCCTGCATAGCTTTGGTGCCCGTTTCACTTGGCAGAACCAGCAACATGGCACCAACGATCTTTTTGATCCATCATTCTCAACCTGGGTTCCATGGAATATTTGGGTTCCTCCAGAGGATGTAAAGAGTTCCTTGAGTTGTGACTAACAGACCCATCCATCTGATGGTGCCTGCATAGCTCCGGGGGCCTACAGCACTTGTCAAAACCAGTGTCATGGCACCTATGATCTTTTTAATCAAGCATTCACAAACTGGGTTCCTTCAGATGTTGTTAAGAGTGCTTTGAGCAGTTACTAATGGACTACTCATCAGATGGTGCCTGCAAAGGTCCAGAGCCAACATCACTTTGCAGAACCAGTGGCACTGTACCGATGATATTTTTGATCAGCCATTCTTAACCAGGGCTCCATGGAACCCTTGGGTTATTCCACAGGTTGCTAGGGGTTACTTGAGCCGTGACCAATTTACCACCCCATCTGATATTGCTTGCATAGCTCTGGTGCCAATGTCACTTGACAGAACCAGTGGCATGGCACCAATGATCCTCTTGATCAGTCATTCTCAACCAGGGTTCCTCCAGAGGTTGCTAGGGGTTCCCTTAAGCTGTGACCAGATGACCACCCAATCTGATGGTGCCAGCATAATTAAATAGCCATTGCCACTTGGCAGAACGAGGATGGCACCAACAATCTTTTTAGCTACCAGTAAGGGTGGCATTCTGACCACCACTGTAATGAAGGCATTCTTCCCACTGACTACCAATGTAAGGGATATTTTTTTCCCCACTGATCCCCTATCAATATGTTTAGGCAGGGGTTCCCGGAGGCCGAACAATTATTTAAAGAGTTCGACTAAATAGAAAATTGAGAAAGCCTGCAGTAGGTCATAAAGAAATTTCATAGATAAGCCTAAGGGCTCATTTACACTTGCTTCGGCTTCAACACACATTAACGGCTAGTTTACACTTTGCTTCAAAACAAGGCTTCGGACAGGCTTTGTTAAAGCTCTCTGAACACCAGTCAAAGCTCCTGTCACTAAATAAAATGGTTAGCTTACAGTCCTGTTTACACCTTGCTTTTGCTTTGGCTTCACAAATTATACCCCATTATGCTTTAGTGGTGCTTCAAAGAGTCTTCAAAGCCTCCATAGAAGTCTATGGCAAAGCTCGCTTGAAGCCCCACCAAAGGCTCATCGAAGCCCCACCAAAGGCTCATCGAAGCCCCACCAAAGCCTCATCGAAGCCCCACCCAAGCCTCATCGAAGCCCCACCCAAGCCTCATCGAAGCTCCACCCAAGCCTCATCGAAGCTCCACCAAAGCCTCATCGAAGCTCCACCAAAGCCTCATCGAAGCTCCTCCAAAGCCTCATCGAAGCTCCACCAAAGCCTCATCGAAGCTCCACCAAAGCCTCATCGAAACTCCACCAAAGCCTCATCAAAGCCCCACCAAAGCCTCATCGAAGCCCCACCAAAGCCCCACCAAAGCCTCATCGAAGCCCCACCAAAGCCTCATCGAAACCCCACCAAAGCCTCATCGAAGCCCCACCAAAGCCTCATCGAAGCCCCACCAAAGCCCCACCAAAGCCTCATCGAAGCCCCACCGAAGCTCCAAGGAAAAGCAAGGTGTAAACAGGACGGTAAACTAACCATTTTATTTACTGACAAGGGCTTTGACTGGCATTCAGAGAGCTTTAACAAAGCGTGTCCAAAGCCATTTTTTGAAGCAAGTGTAAACTAGCCCTTAGTCACAGAGTGGCGTTGTACGGAGAACATTGATGCAGTCACGTTGCTCCCATCCCCAGAACAGCTCACACTCTGATGTCTCCACTATAAACAGACACAATGCTATTATTCATCTGGCCTATTATGCAGCTCCTTACAAAAGCACTGGGCCCGTTACATCAGCCTTTGCGTCAGAGGAGCTTTAATCAAATATTCCCCTCCCGTCACACTACTATTATAGGGAACGTCAATTCTTTTCATTGCCTTTTATACGAACTTGTAAAATAGATCAGGGCGATATAAACTGTATCAATGCCGGCGAAAAAAAAGACAAACCAAAAAAATAAAACACATATTTCTAAGCATAGTCTGTAATTTTATGTTTTTAGGAGCATCTATATGTGCTCATTACATACTCAGGCACTGCTTCCTACTTTGCAGCGTGACACAATGGTTGTTCTTTACTGCTCCTTCCCCCAAGTCTAAGGGCCAGTTCACACCACATGCAGTCCAGTGTGGTTTTTTTTTCTGCATCAAAAACGCATGGAAAGTGGGTTAAATGGTTTTCAATGGCACAGTTCACACCAGCGCTTGCGGTTCCAGTGCGTTCCAGAAAAAAAAAAAAAAAAAAGTAGAACATGCTGCATTTTTCCTGCACTGGAACGCTGTACAACGCATCAAAAACGCACTGGAACGCACATGCCCTTATTTAAAGGGGAACTTTAGTCATTTTTTCAACTTTGCATCTATTAAATCTTCTGCCCTTGTTGTTTTTTTTAACTTTGGATAGTAAAACTTTTTTTGTTTCTGCCAGTAAATACCTTATACAGCCCACTTCCTGCTTCTTGTCTGGTCATTAGGCTAGGCTTATGCACATCATGCACAGCTCTCTCACTCACTCTCGTGAGAGTTTGCCAGGAAGGGAGGGGGCATGAGTTATAAGAGGGCCAATGAGAGCTGCAGAGCTGAAGGTGTGCCTCTGTGTAAATCCAGGAAGTGAACAGGCAGCAGCTTCAGCTGCCCACAGTTAAAATGGTTGCAGCCAGACTCAGTGGAGGGAGATTTCTGCAGGATATTTGGCAAGTACAGAATCACAGTATATATAAAATAATATGCAAAGTGGTTGGAGGAAAGCTTCAGAATGGCAAAGATTTTTTTATTAAAAAATGATGTGAGCAGACTGCAGTTCCTCCAGAAAAAAGAGAAGGGATGCACTGGACTGCATCAAAAACGTGCATGCATAAAAGCATCTGGAACACATCTGCACTGTGTTTCTATGGTGTGAACTGGCCCTAAGAGCCGGCTAACTCTCTAAAAACAATGCACTCCCTGTGCGACTGACATCTCACAACACTGTGAATTGAATCCCTGACAGCTCCCTCTAGTGGCTAATCAGAAAATCTCTATACTTAAATTATGTGTGAGCAAAGTATTAAAGCCACATAATAATAATAATAATAATAAGCAATAAAATAATAGGTAATAAAAAGTAAACACCTTCAATACAGCAAAATAACTGATGCCATAAATTGAGTGAGCTAACAATGCCTTTTGCTGCACTAAAATTCTCAGTCAGCCCTGCCCAGTTTTCTTCTGCTGGACTACAGACCGCCCCCCCCCCCCTTTCATTTCCATAGCATAAAGGGGAGGTGCTCTGTATCCCAATGGAGAGGAATTCTGGCAGAGCTGACAACATTGCTGAGCAGCACACCAATTGGTGTCAAGCGTGTGTGGCGGCAACCAGGTGAGGAGTACAAAGACAAGTGTGTCTTGTCTACAGTCAAGCATGGTGGTGGGAGTGTCATGGTCTGGGGCTGCATGAGTGCTGCCGGCACTGGGGAGCTACAGATCATTGAGGGAACCATGAATGCCAACATGTACTGTGACATAGTGAAGCAGAGCATGATCCCCTCCCTTCAGAGACTGGGCCGCAGGGCAGTATTCCAACATGATAACCACCCCAAACACACCTCCAAGATGACCACTGCCTTGCTAAAGAAGCTGAGGGTAAAGGTGATGGACTGGCCAAGCATGTCTCCAGACCAAAACCCTATTGATCATCTGTGGGACATCCTCAAACAGAAGGTGGAGGAGCACAAGGTCTCTAACATCCACCAGCTCTGTGATGTCATCATGGAGGAGTGGAAGAGGACACCAGTGACAACCTGTGAAGCTCTGGTGACCTCCATGCCCAAGAGGGTTAAGGCAGTGCTGGAAAATAATGGTGGCCACACAAAATATTGACACTTTGGGCCCAATTTGGACATTCTCACTTAGGGGTGTACTCACTTTTGTTGCCAGCGGTTTAGACATTAATGGCTGTGTGTTGAGTTATTTTGAGGGGACAGCAAATTTACACTGTTATACAAGCTGTACACTCACTACTTTACATTGTAGCAAAGTGTCATTTCTTCAGTGTTGTCACATGAAAAGATAGAAGAAAATATTTACAAAAATGTGAGGGGTGTACTTACTTTTGTGAATGGAGGGTTTAAAAAAAAAAGGCATTCAACTAGACATATTAATTCATGTACCAGGGGAGCTTACAACCTAATGCCCCTTTTACAGTCACTAGTATTTATTACTACCGGTCTGACATATGTGGAGGGCTTAAAAAACGACAATTAACCAGACACCTCTGCCCATGCACCAGAGGAGCTTGCAATCCAATGTCACTTCCGCAGTTACTAGAGAGATCTGACATGTTTGGAGGATTTAAAAAAAGGCAATTAACCAGACACAACATCTGTCCATGCACCAAAGGAGCTTTCAATCTATTGTCCATTCCACAATTAAATATCATAGATACCACCTATTTGGAGCATTTAACAAATACATTTAACCGATCAAAGCAGTTTCATCGCACCAGAGGAGCTTGCAATCTAATGTCCCGTTTGAAGTCTCTAGTATTCATTACTATGTTAGATCTAACATAGTTGAAGGATTAAAAAAAAAGACCATTAACCAAACACATCTACCTATGCGCCAGAGGAGCTTGCAATCAAAATGCCCCTTTTTCAGTCATATCATTCCTTACGATAGATCTGACCTATTTGGAGTAGGGTTGCACCGATACCGAGTATTTGCACAAGTATCGGTACTCGTGCAAATGCACCGATACCTGAAACTGATACTTTCAGGCTCGGCTCTTTGAGCTGTCAGCGGGTCTCCTCAGTGTTAAAGAAGTCCGGTAATTGGAGCGATCAAAAAAAAAAAAGCAGCTAGCAATGTTTATTAACAACATTGCTCAGCCCTGAAACACTAAAATAAAAAAACATTGTTTCGTTTTGTATCTTTCTGTTTCTTCATCTGCAGATCAAAGGGATGAACAAATGTTCCTCTGTTTAACCCCTTAATAACCCTTAATTTACTCTAATCGGCCTTAATTGACTCCCTATTCTCCTCCATTTAATTATTATTTTCCTCCTTTTTTTCTTTTGTTCACGTCTATTTTATAAACGATTAAAACTTTTTTTTTTTGTTTGCTTTCTTAGTGAATATTTTTACATATATACATTAACATATATTTACACATTTCACATTGAAAAAGCACTAAATTAAAAAAAAAAAGTTAATTTATTTCATTTGTAAATAACTTTTCAATGCTTTGTACCATCGCTGACAGCTGAAGTGAAAACAAAACCGTTGCGGTAGGTATCGGTAATCGGGATCGGCGAGTACTAAAAAAAAAAAAAAGTACCGGTACTCGTAAAAAAAATGGTATCGGTGCATCCCTAATTTGGAGCATTTAAAAAATATATTTAACCAGTTAAAGCAGTTCATTGCACCAAAGGAGCTTGCAATCTAATGCCCCTTGCATATCATTAATTACTGTAGAGCATTTAAAAAAAAAAAAGATATTTAACCAAATCAAAGCAGTTCTTTGCACCAGAGGAGCTTGCAATCTATCATCCCGTGTACACACTTACTTTCATTGTTCATAAAAAAAAATAAGTAAGCCGAGGAGCTTGCAATCTATCCTCCTAAATACACACTTTGTTTACTTTATAAAAACAAGGAACGTGATTTGCAACCCTATACTGATGATTTTGCCCCAAATATAAGATATCAGACCACAGTCTCTACGATTCACAGAAGTGCGAAGAGATGACGGCATGGTGTTTGTTGCAAAGTCCGAAGGCGTCTATGTACTAAACATCTCTAAGTGTCCATGCCTCGGATGACGTCTCTACAGGTGATATCCTACCCGACACATCCAGATCCCCCCCCCCGCACAGCAGGACTCACCTTCACATCGTGTCCCGGGGCCCAGGCTGAAAGCACGGGTCCTTCATGGAGAGGCCTGGGGAGAAAGCCTCCGCCATTGGCATGGAAACCGGGAGATGACAAAAGGCAGCCCTCTCCACCCTCCCATCCCCCCCTTTCTGGAGACTCAACAAGAGCCCACCAACAAGAAGCTCAACAATTTACAGCCTTACAAGACCAGCTATACACTTCCCACAAGGACACCAGGCAGGTACCATCGCCCTGGTCTGATCACCACCCGGCATGGTTCAACCACCAAAAAAAAAAAGGGGGGGGGGGGGGGAAAAGTTAGCCACGGGGCAGGAAAGCTATCTGATGCTATGGAGTCATTCGCATTGCACAAACGCATTGTCTCTGATCTCTGTGCATCGTTCGATCGCACAGAGAAATGCAAAGGGGTCGATCTACTAAAGGCAAATAGGCCGTGCACTCTGCAAGTGCAGTTGCTCCAGAGTTTAGTAAATGAGGTAAAGCTTCACTTTGCAAAGAATAGCCAATCATGTGCGAGGGGGGGGGGGGAGAAAAAAAAAAAAAAAAACAGCATTTTTTGCTGGCACATGATTGGATGATAGAAAAGCAGACCTTCCCCTGAGATCTAGAACTGAATTTGCAGTGCTGAGTGTATTTGTCTTTAGTAAATCCACCTCATTGTGTTGTGGTGGTCTGTATTCACCAATACGAATGAAGAGAATTCACAAATTCAACACAGGATCGGCCATGTCCCGGGGGTGTACAGTCCTTATATGTTCTACAAGTATGGACTCTGCACAGTACTACTTCTCTTCTGTATGTCAGGTGCAATTCTCATTATCTTTTCTTATTCTGCATGTATTGACTCTGCACAGTACCACTTCTCTTGTCCTGTATGTTGGGTGTAATTCTCGGTATCTGTTCTTATTCTGTATCTATGGACTCTGCACAGTACCACTTCTCTTGTCCTGTATAATGGGTGTAATTCTCAGTATCTGCTCTTATTCTGTATGGACTTTGCATAGTACTACTTCTCTTGTCCTGTATGTCAGGTGTAATTCTCGGTATCTGTTCTTATTCCGCATGTATGGACTCTGCACAGTACTACTTCTCTTGTCCTGTGTGCTGGGTGTAATTCTCGGTATTTGTTCTTATTCTCTATGAAAAGACTCTGCACAGTACTACTTCTCCTATCCTGTATGGAGGGTGTAATTCTCAATATCTGTTCTTATTCTGTATGTATAGACTCTGCACAGTACTACTTCTCCTATCCTGTATGGAGGGTGTAATTCTCAATATCTGTTCTTATTCTGTATGTATGGACCCTGCACAGTACCACTTCTCTTGTCCTGTATGTCGGGTGTAATTCTCAGTATCTGTTCTTATTCCGCATGTATGGACTCTGCACAGTACCACTTCTCTTATGTATGTCAAGTGCAATTCTCATTATCTTTTCTTATTCTGCATGTATAGACTCTGCACAGTAATACTTCTTTTGTCCTGTATGTCGGGTGTAATTCTCAGTATCTGTTCTTATTCTGTATGTATAGACTCTGCACAGTACCACTTCTTTTGTCATGTATATTGGGTGTAATTCTCAATATCTGTTCTTATTCTGTATGTATGGACTTTGCACAGTACCACTTCTCTTGTCCTGTATGTCGGGTGTAAATCTCGGTATCTGTTCTTATTCTGTATGTATGGACTCTGCACAGTACCACTTCTCTTGTACTGTATGCCGGGTGTAATTCTCAGTATCTGGTTTTCTGCCATATGCATTCACATTCAACCCTGCAGAGTGTGGATCCTACAGGCCTGCCTCCGCTCTCCATCAGAATATATACAAAGAAAATGGCCGCACTCCAATCTTAGCTTTTTTTGCTGTATTTATTTGACTTCCAACAAAGTGACTGCATACAACATGTCTCCACCTGAAACCACCTTCTGCTGACGCGTTTCACCACTCTTGGCTTCCTCACAAGTATAGGAGAAGACTTCTTAGTGGACTTCCTGCTCTCCTGTGAGCTTTCATCATTACCACCTCTACTGTTGCATTCTTTATTATCATATAAAATATATTAAAGATCCAGCAGGCACAGCGGGACCCCCTCATAGCGGCTGTGGCAGTTGTGAAAGATCTGGGGTCCCTAGTGCAGCTATCTCACTGCCAGAGTCCCTGAGAAATGTAGGAACTGCTAAAGCTGAACTCCAGGCAGACAGTTAAAACTCACACACAGTTAAAATACCTAAACAATAAAATGTTCCCCCTGCTAGAGCATTTCTGATTCTGTTCAGCTGTCTTGTGATCCAGGCACATACTAAAATTAAGCAGAAGAGGGCGCCACCATCTAAGTGTAGACTATTTTAAATAGTTGTTCCAATCCAAAGCGAAGGACATGCAAAATGCTTCAGAGATATTCAGGTGTACACAACCCCCCCCCCCCCCATGTATCCCCCCACTGTGGTATAGACAGAATTTAGGGACATTACTTCCTCTCCAATCTCAAGCGAGCTATTTCTCATAATGAGACCCGGTGGATTCATCGTCTCAAAACGATGAGCCCTCCAAGATTAAATATTGAATTGGATCTAAATTGTTTCTTGTCTAATTTCTAGTATGGTTCCAATACCATGTAATATTTTCTTTATTTTTATGATTATTTCTTTTTTTTTATGACTTTTATATATTATTATTTTTTTTTCATTTTTTTCTTTCCTTTTTCATTATTCATTATTTTTTTTTTTTCTTTGTTATTTTTTTTTTCATTATTATTTTTATTTTATTTTCATCTATTTTTATTTTTTTGTTTTTTATTTTTTCATTTATTTTTTCATTTATCTTTGTTTTTTGTTTTTTTCTATTTTGTCTTATCTACTTTTATTATTTTTTGTTCTTTGTATTCTTTGTTGTTTTAATATCAAGTATTTTAAAAATGTTTTGTATAAAGGTGAATTTTATTGATTATTACCGTAGATCCACTGTTTAAACCAGAATGGACGTCAAATTCTCTGGAAGTATTTACTTGAAAACCAATAACATGGCGGTTTGTCTCCCCCTGTGGACTGTGCTCTGTCCCTGGGAGCGACTTTCTTACCCCCCCAACAAAATGGCCGCTATGCTAAATTTTATTGGGTCTTTCGGGGTGGGGGAGGTTTTCCCTCGCCCTCTATTTAATGATGGCTCAGTCTAGCCAGAAACGAGGTCCCTGATGACGCCCTGTGGAAGGGTGAAACGCGTTGACGCAATTTCTGGTCCGGTGGAACGCACGTCAGGAACGGCGTTCTTATACATACAACTCCATGATTGTGCCTGTTTTGATCTCACTTTTTGTAAGTACCCTTATGCAATAATTTTTTGACCTGATGATCTGAGGCCAATCCACCATCCCTGGATATTACTATCAAGCTATAATTGACCCCCCAGACTGAAAAGCTGGGTGTCATCTGGATCCGGTGAGTGGGGACACATGAGGGGGTGTTGTGGACACATGAGGGGGTGTTGTGGACACATGACTATCCCTGAAGCATTTTGCATTTCCTTCACTTTGGATTGGAGCACTTTAGTCTCGATTTTTTTGGACTTTGTTTTGTTTATTTTATATTTATTTGTTTTTTTCACTGTTAATGTGTTTGCAAGTGCTATTTATTATCTATTTACATTTTTTTTCAAGTGACCGGTACTTTGTGTACAGCAGCTGTTTTTATTAGAGTTTTTTTTTTTGTTTTACACACCATTAACGTGAGTATATATTTAGTAGTATATATTTTCATTTTCAGTATCGCTTTACCTCCCCAAAAGCAAATGGCAAAAAACTGAGATATCAATCTGGGGTGTGTCAAAGGAAAAGAAGACCCACGCACCAATTATATCACGCATTTCACCCAAAAAGCCATAATCATGGAGACACGAGTCTCCACGATTAAGCCTCCTTGGGCGAAATGCGTTGAACTGGGTGGATCACAAGCAGGATGTCTCCATGATTACGCCTCCTAAGTGAAAAGCGCTGGAGAGGGTGAATGACAAACAGGATGTCTCCATGATTAAGCCAGAGAGTGAAACGTGTTTGAGTGGGTGGATGATGGGTGGGAGGTCTCCGTGATTAAGCCTTCAAAGCGAAATGTGTTGAAGTGGGTGGATGACAAGCAGGGTGTCTCCATGATTAAGCCTTCTAAGTGAAATGTGTTGGAGAGGGTGGATGACAAACAGGATGTCTCCATGATTAAGCCTTTTGAGTGAAATGTGTTGGAGCGGGTGAATGACAAACAGGATGTCTAAATGATTAAACCTTTTGAGTGTGAAATGTGTTGGAGAGGGTGGATGACAAACAGGATGTCTCAATGATTAAGCCAGAGTGTGAAATGTGTTGGAGCAAGTGGATGACAGAAGGCTTAATCATGGAAACATCCACCTGTCATCCACTTGCTCCAACACATTTCACACTCTGGCTTAATCATGGAGACATCCTGTTTGTCATTCACCCGCTCCAACACATTTCACTCAAAAGGCCTAATCATGGAGACATCCCACCTGTCATCCATCCACTCCAACACATTTCACTCAAAAGGCCTAATCATGGAGACATCCTACCCGTCAACCACCCACTCCAACACATTTCACTCAAAAGGCCTAATCATGGAGACATTCCACCCATCATCCACCCACTCCAACACATTTCACTCAAAAGGCCTAATCATGGAGACATCCTGTTTGTCATTCACCCGCTCCAACACATTTCACTGAAAAGGCCTAATCATGGAGACATCCCACCCATCATCCACCCACTCCAACACATTTCACTCAAAAGGCCTAATCATGAAGACATCCCACCTGTCATCCACCCACTCCAACACATTTCACTCAAAAGGCTTAATCTATGAGACATTCTGTTTGTCATCGACCCTCTCCAACACATTTCACTTAGAAGGCTTAATCATGGAGACATCCACCTAAGTGAAATGTATTAGAGAAGGTGAATGACAAACAGGATGTCTCCAGGATTAAGCCTTTTTGGGTGAAACACGTTGAGAGGGTGAACAACAGGCGGGATCTTATGCAGTGGATCCGAGTTGCCCGAATACACTGAGCTCAAGAACTGTGACATCACTGACGTGCGCCCCTTTTCTTTTCCTTTGACACATTGTTACCAAATGAGGACATGCTCCTGGATGAGCATCCGATATATACCGGAGGATTAAGGAAATGTGGTTGTCGATCAGTCTGGGGCAAACTGACCCTTTAACCGGAAAAAACAAACTGTGTGGTCAACAGTCGTCACACACAAAGTCGCAGTAGAGGTCATCAGTCGTCACACACAAAGTCGCAGTAGAGGTCATCAGTCATCACACACAAAGTCGCAGTAGAGGTCATCAGTCGTCACACACAAAGTCGCAGTAGAGGTCATCAGTCGTCACACACAAAGTCGCAGTAGAGGTCATCAGTCTTCACACACAAAGTCACAGTAGAGGTCATCAGTCGTCACACACAAAGTCACAGTAGAGGTCATCAGTCGTCATACACAAAGTCGCAGTAGAGGTCATCAGTCGTCACACACAAAGTCGCAGTAGAAGACATCAGTCGTCACACACAAAGTCGCAGTGGACAACTTACTTAAATATCCCCCGGTCTGAGACCACAGGCAAGTTGTCTGCCTCCGGGGTGGATTTCGACAGGGAAATGTTACAGCTGCTGCTGTGAGTGCCGACACTTTCCGGGCTCAACCTGCACACAAGGGAAAAGGGTTTTTATGTTATATCATTGCTACGGGTACAATACATACATTGTATGCAATAAAAATGTATACGCGAGAACAGACGCTCACAGACGTCTAAAGGAAGATCTCCCTGCAACAGTTCCGTGAAATTAAAAAGTTATCAGTGCGATGCACCGGGATCAGCACATTGGCACCGCGGCGCACAGCAATGGCCATGCAAATCAGTGCAGCTCATGCGAACCAGTTATAGAAGCATGCCCACAACTGTCCTATAGGTGGCAGCACTGAATTGCTTAAAGTGGTTGTAAACCTCAGACATGAAATAAAAACAAAGCACATCCCTCTGTAGTTTGTCTCAATCCAGAGCATTAAGTGTAATTTCTGCCTGCTGCCTCCTTCATCTGCTATCAGCATGAATCACTTCTGACACCAAGATATAAAAAGGTGACAGGGGAGGGAGCTCCAGTGCACAGTCTGTGACTGACAGCCTCAGCTCTGTCCCTGTGTGCTGAACTAAGGGGGGTGTCCCTTCCCTCCAATCAGCTCTCCCCGAGCTCTGCAGAGTGCAAGCTCTCCCCCTCCCTGCTTTCTGAAAGATCAGACAAGCTTTTTAAATTCTGGACTATGAAAGAAGGCAGAGAAGACTGCAGATAAACAGATACAACTTATGTAGGAGGATTGGTTTCATCTCTGTGTATCACCAGAGGCCAGTCACTTCACTGGGCACCTCCTGGACCTTTAAAAGGTTTCAGATGCCGGGAACCGGGGGGTTTACGATTATGTGACCACCGTGATTAGCGGTCAAATCGATCACATGATTGGAAAGCTCCCGATCGCAAGAATCGATCGGGAGCTTTCCGTTAGCCGTCAGTAACTGTGGCAAGAGTGTGCAGGGCGCGCGCTCTCGGCACGGCTGTCTTTGCTAATTGGTACCCAAATGGGGCAACTCGGCACCAAGGCCCACCTGCCGAGAGGCCGCATATTTGTGTACTGACGGGGCCTAGGGGTTAACCACTTACGGACCGCCCGCTGCAGTTTAATGTCGGTACTTTGAAGAGGAATATTGTTGTTATGGCAGCAGATAGCTGCCATAACCCCTGTATCCTCTTCTTAAGCGGGCGGTCCACTTTTAGATAAAAGTGGTCTCTGCGGCGGATTCGCCGCAAGATCACTTTTATCGGCGGCGGGAGAGCGGGGCCCCCCCTCCCTGCCGCACTCAGGAGCCGTCAGTAGCGGCGGAGGCTATTGGGTCCTTCTCCTGGCTAGACATGGAGACGAGTGAAGGGAAGAAGATGACCCCCACCCGTCTCCATATCATAACGTCAAAACGTCACTTCCGCCCATAGCTCTTAAAGGGCCATTTTTTTTTTTCATTTTTTCAAATGACAACATTTTTTTTTTTTTTCATTTATTGCATTTTAGTGTAAATATGAGATCTGAGGCCTTTTTGACCCCAGATCTCACATTAAAGAGGTCTTGTCATGCTTTTTTTTTATTAGAAGAGATGTTTACATTCCTTGTAATAGGAATAAAAGTGACGCTTTTTTTTTTTTTTTTTTTTTTAAGAACAGTGTAAAAATAGAAAATAAAAGGTAAAATAAATAATAATAATAAAAAATTTTTAAACGCGCCCCTGTCCCGCCGAGCTCGCGTGCAGAAGAGAACGCATGCGTGAGTAGCGCCCGCATATAAAAACGGTGTTCAAACCACACCTCGATCGGTAGAGCGAGAGCAATAATTCTAGCCCTAGACTTCCTCTGTAACTCAAAACTGGTAACCTGTAGAATTTTTTAAACGTGGAGATTTTTAAGGGTAAAAGTTTGTTGCCATTCCACGAGCGGGCGCAATTTTGAAGCGTGACATGTTGGGTATCAATTTACTCGGCGTAATATCATCTTTCACAATATAAAAAAAAAAATTGGGCTAACTTTACTGTTGTAAATATGCAGGATAGGCTGGACACTTCAATCGTTTGCCACCCAGCGGACATTCAGGGCTGTTTAAACTGCGCATGTGCGCTCTCCTCCTTCTGTAGTTGCCCTCAGCTAAAGGAGAGCGCATGCGCCTATTGAATGCATGTTCTGGTTTAATATTGAAAATGTGAACTTTGGACTGAATACCCCAACAGTATAATTTGCTGCTGGATTTCAGACCCCACAACATTCTACAGCAGACAAACACTTACAGTTCTGGTGAAGAGACATCAGGAGACTCGACTTCTGGGCTCCTCTCTCCGGCACTTGGGGGGGGACTGGGGGGCTGAGAATTCTCCTCCGGTGGCTGTTTGGGTGGTGAAGGCGGCACAATGCAGACCGCAGGCCTCTGAAAGTTGCTCGGTTTATAAGCAGACTGCACAGGGGTGGTGTTCTCCACAGGGGGCGCTGCTGGTGCAGTAACAGGCTTGGTTTTCGCCCATATTTCGGCACTGTTGCCCATGGACCGCCTCGGGCGCCGGACCTCTTCACCCCCTAACGAGTTCTTCCTTCGATCCTTCCGGGGGCCGCTGGAAGACTCCTCGCTGTTATCGTCCTCGAGTCTTAGTGCGCTCTGCACAAAACACAGGAAGATTCCGTAAATAACAGGCGCCACATGCTGCTTAAAGTGAACCTGTAAGGCCCCGTTCACACTGCCGCGACATGAGAGTCATGCGATTTTAAGGAAATGCCTGTGTAAACTGGGGGTCTATGGGCCTCAAATCGCATCAAAGTCGGACCAAAAATAGTGCAGGGACTACTTTGAAGTCGCACAGATATGAATGGTACTTATTGGAAATCATGGGGAACGACCTGTCATGTGACTTTGTGGTCCCAAGTCGCAGGACAAGTCGCACAAGTGTGAAAGGGGCCTAAACCATTTTAAACATTTACCCTGGGTTCACACTAGTGCGGTGCGGGAACCAGCGCGATTGCAGCGCCGGTTCCCGTATTGCTCCTCTCCTGCAGACAGTTCACACTGCATTGCGCGAGCTGCTGCGGGTGTCTTAATGACACCCCCCAGTTTAGTTCACAGATCGCAGTGCGAATTGTGAACTCGCACAGGAATCGGATCGCATCGGTGACAACACCGATGCGATCCGATTCTAGTGCGGGGAAAAAAAAAGTCCCTGCACTATTTTCTGTGCGAATCCAACTGTATGGCTGAACTCGCATTGCTCAGAGATCGCATGTGATCGGCACCTGCGGTGCGGGTGCGAATCACATGCAATCTCTGAGATCGCGCTAGTGTGAATCCAGGCTTAAAAGCAAAAGTCCTAAGAGCACACACCACAGATGTCCTCTATTACCAATGTACAGCAGGTGAGGGCCAATGTAGGCAGGTACTAGCATCAAGGGCCCTGTCTGTTGAGGGATGAAGCTTTGCAATGCAGAAAACTTGCATTCTGGGACCTTGTTCCAGATGTGGGCGGAGCCCTAGATGCCGGTACCACTCGGTACAGCGTTCAGCCGCAAACTGCCATAGACTTTTATAGGAAGCCTAAAGACAGGCCGGACTCTGCACCTGCACTAAAGCACCAGGAGGGCCGCACTGCAACTCCTGCAAGGGTCATTAACCCCATCCTGCCCGGCCTATAGCAAAATGACAGCCGGGTGATGGTTTCATTATCCTGGCTGGGTGCCATATGACGCACGCAGCACGGCCATCTGTAGTGCGGTGTGTCGCTCTGACACACCGCATCTCTGATCTAGGTAAAGAGCCTATGACGTAGGTTCTTTACCATGTGATCAGCTGTGTCCAATCACAACTGATCATATGGTAACCAGGAAGTGCCGTTTATCGGCTTTTCCTCCATTTGCACTGACAGGGCGCGAGTAGAGGAGAGCCAATAAGCAGCTCTCCTGACAAAGGGGTCTGCACTGATAATCAGTGCATCAATTATCAGTGCAGACTCATTAAGGATGCCCACAAGTGCCCACCTGCAGTGCTAACCCGTGCCCACCAGGGATGCCAATCAGTGCCCATCAGGGATGCCAATCAGTGCCCATCAGAAATGCCTGTCAGTCCCTCATCGGTGCTGCCCATCTGTACCATCTATCAGTGCTGCATATTAGTGCCTCATCATCAGTGCCCATCAGTGCTGCAAATCAGTGCCTCATCATCAGGGCCCATCAGTGCTGCATATTAGTGCCTCATCATCAGTGCCCATCAGTGCTGCATATTAGTGCCTCATCATCAGTGCCCATCAGTGCTGCCCATTAGCGCCTCATCATCAGTGACCATCAGTGCTGCATATTAGTGCCTCATCATCAGTGCTCATCAGTTCTGCCCATCAACGCCTCATCATCAGTGCTCATCAGTGCTACCCATCAGCGCCTCATCATCAGTGCTGCAAATCAGTGCCTCATCATCAGTGCTGTATATTAGTGCCTCATCCTCAGTGCTGCAAATCAGTGCCTCATCATCAGTGCTGCATATTAGTGCCTCATCATCAGTGCCCATCAGTGCTGTATATTAGTGCCTCACCATCAGTGCCACCTCACCCGTGCCCATCATTGAAGGAGAAAACTTACTTATTTACATAATTTTATAACAGAAACAAAGAAAAAAATTTTTTGTTTTTTTTTGTTTTTCAAAATTTTCGGCCTTTTTTTAAATTTGTTTAGCTAAAAATAAAAAACCCAGTGATGATTAAATACCTCCAAAAGAAAGCTCTGTTTGTAAGGAAAAAAAGTGATAAAAAAGTTTCATATGGGTACAGTGTAGCACGACCACGCAATTGTCATTCAAAGTGCAACAGCGCTGAAAGCTGAAAATTGGCCTGGGCAGGAAGGGGGTGAAAGCGCCCGGTATTGAAGTGGTTAATGAATAAATTACATGATACACAAACATTTTGGCTTCTGTGGGAAGTGCGGTCACATGACCCCAGGAAAGTGTCACACACAATAAATACACACCTACAATAAACAATATGACATTCCGGAGGGAGTGTGAGCTCCAACGACGACAGGTATGTCCTGACACTCCAGGCTGAGTCACCAGAGCCACCTCCTAGTGACAGAATCCACAGAAGATCAGCGGGTAAATATTAGGCTCTGGATTCTGTGCCAGAGAATGTGAGTAATAATGTCTCCCTCCGTTATCAATCTCCGTTATCAGGCTGCCAGAATCTCAGCAAACAGTGACTGTTGCTAATGATCAGTCAGTGAGAACACGGTCACTAAAAATTGCAAGTGTACCTGTCATGGACACCAGCCTGCCTATGAGAAACTGCTAAAGACAGAAAAAAAAGCAGGAGGTTCCCCAATCCCCCCCCCCGTGACTAATGACCCCGGAGGCAACATGTACTACATCACTTCCGGGGTCACAGCTATCGTTCCTTGCCTAGTGTAGCCGAAGATTCAGCTAAGTAGGCACGATCTGTGCTTGATTAACTGCACTGGAGGGCAGGGGAGACACTGGGGGGGGGGGGGTCTAAGACCCCAGATGTCTCCATAAAGAGGACCTGTCACCTTCCCAATCCTATATGCCAGGGATATGCAATTGGCGGACCTTCCAGCTGTTGCAGAACTACAAGTCCCATGAGGCATAGCAAGACTCTGATAGCCACAAGCCATGACACCCAGAGGCAGAGGCAAGATGGGACTTGTAGTTTTGCAACAGCTGGAGGTCTGTTAAATTGCATATCCCTGCTATAGGCTATCACACAGGGGGCTTGTTAGCCAAGTAAAAAAATAAATAAAAGCACAGTGTAAAAAAATGAATTGTATAAAATAAATAAAAATACAGTGTAAAAAAATGAATTGTATAAAATAAATAAAAATACAGTGTAAAAAAATGAATTGTATAAAATAAATAAAAATACAGTGTAAAAAAATGAATTGTATAAAATAAATAAAACTACAGTGTAAAAAAAATGAATTATATAAAATAAATAAAAATAAATAACTCCCCTCCTACACACCGCATATTAACTCTAAATTAATAACCTTTAAAGTGGTTGTAACCGCCCCCCCCCCCCGACCTATTTTTACATATAGGTAAGCCTATATTAATGCTCACCTATATGTACTGAAAATATCTCATAAACGTTCGCCGTTTAGGAGATATGTGCCATGTAGTGCGCCGATGATGTCATTGGCGCATGCGCAGGCCCTGCGAGCCGTTTCTTCCCCAGCGTGTGCCGTGACTGGTGGCTCCCAGGACCGTTTCTGCACTGCGCATGCGCTGACGACATCGGGAACTCACCAGCCACAGCCTGTATTATTACTCGCTAGCTGCAGGGGGACCTGGGAGTGACGTCACGTGGCTCCGCCCAGTCACAGACCATTTTTTTTTTGGTTGTAACATGACAAAATGTGGAAAAATTTCAAGGGGTATGAATACTTTTTCAAGGCACTGTAGGAATCCTTTGACATTTGTCTGATAATAACAAATGTACTTGTTCAAAAAACGACGGTAGCGCCAGGAATAGAACGCGTAAAAAAAAAAATAAAAACACTCCCAGGTCCCCCGCAGCTAGCGAGTAATAAGACCGGCTGTGGCTGGCGATTTCCCGATTCCCACCTTCCTGCTATCCATCTTCCGTTATTGACTTAAAAGGATCGACTTCATCCTTATCTGTCCAAAGACAAATACGGAGAGCAGAGCGGAAGACTGGAAGAGGAAATCGCGGCAAAAGACAAACAAGCGCTCTGAGGTCTGATAGAGTGCGGAGAGTCCACAGGAAAAGTATAGGAAGCCAGCAGAACGCAGACAATGACACGTTCTTCATAATAGACAATGTCAGACGGGCGACTTTGCAATTAGGGCTTTTAACAGCTTGGGTCGATTGGAATCTGTCGCTGTGAGTGCTAGGGGATTGGGTTGGTGTACACATTGCCCTCTTTCAGTCATTTGTAGCCAAGCCTTAGAGGCGATCGCTACAAATAGATTGCCTGTCTGACATGTCCCTTAACGAGTTGCAGACTTTGAGAGTCCTACACACATCCAAAAAACAAACATCACTGTATGCAGCAGGGGCGTTCCATCCATTGTGGGCGCAAGATCGCCTCCCACCCCCCATTATTGCCCCACCGCTCTCCCTATCTATGTGCCCGGCCCCCTTTCAGGACACCGGGCGCATGAATTCCTATGGCGGGGGGGCGGGTTTTTTAAAGCACTGATTAGAGCCAGAGGCCCTAATAGGCTTCAAAATAGGGTGGGCTCGGGGCGCAGAGCATTGCATCTGGAGCCCACCCAGGTGTGTTGCAACAGTGAATGAATATTCGCTGTTGCAACACTGACCCTTCTCCCGGGCCAATCGGGAAGCGGGTGTGATACCTGTCACGGGATTGGCTGAAAGGACAAGCACTTCTATAGGACGCGTAGGAGGAGGGGAGGAGACGCACGGCGGAAGCGAGGATTGGAGCCGATGACCGCGATGCCTGGATGCCCGATCCCTGCCACTGCTTGGTGCCCCTATCCCTGCCACTGCTTGGTGCCCCTATCCCTGCCACTGCTTGGTGCCCCGATCCCTGCCACTGCTTGGTGCCCCGATCCCTGCCACTGCTTGGTGCCCCGATCCTCGCCGCTGCTTGGTTCCCCTATCCCTGCCACTGCTTGGTGTCCCGATCCCTGCCACTGCTTGGTGCCCCTATCCCTGCCACTGCTTGGTGCCCCGATCCCTGCCACTGCTTGGTGCCCCGATCCCTGCCACTGCTTGGTGCCCCGATCCTCGCCGCTGCTTGGTTCCCCTATCCCTGCCACTGCTTGGTGTCCCGATCCTCGCCGCTGCTTGGTGCCCCTATCCCTGCCACTGCTTGGTGCCCCTATCCCTGCCACTGCTTGGTGCCCCTATCCCTGCCACTGCTTGGTGCCCCTATCCCTGCCACTGCTTGGTGTCCCGATCCCCGCCGCTGCTTGGTGTCCCGATTCTCGCCTCTGCTTGGTTCCTCTATCCCTGCCACTGCTTGGTGTCCCGATCCCCGCCGCTGTTTGGTGCCCCGATTCTCGCCTCTGCTTGGTTCCTCTATCCCTGCCACTGCTTGGTGCCCCTATCCCTGCCACTGCTTGGTGTCCCGATCCCCTCCGCTGCTTGGTGTCCCGATCCTCGCTGCTCCTCGGATGCCCACCGATACCCGCCGCCTGGATGGGGTAAGTGCCGGTGGACCGACCAGCAGACGGGGGGGGGGGGGGATGGAGGGGTTAGAGGTGCCAGGGGGTGGTTGTTTGCTGTTGTTTAATATATGAAAATGTCTTTTTTTCCCAAAAAATTTAGTTTGAAAGACCGCTGCGCAAATACCGTGTGACATAAAATATTGCAACGATCTCCTATTTATTCCCTAGGGTCTCTGCTAAAACAAATATATCTATATACATCTCTCTCTCTCATATATATATATATATATATATATATATATATATATATATATATATATATATATATATATATATATATATATATATATATATATATATATATATATATATATATATAATGTTTGGGAGTTCTACGTAATTTTCTAGCAAAAAATACAGGTTTTAACTTCTAAGCAACAAATGTCAGAAATAGGTTTAGGTGTGAAAGGGTTGAGTTGACAGAGACAATTCAGAACTGTCCTGTAAACACATGGAGGGTGTGCAAACACCTGTCCTTGGTGGCAACTGAACTCTGGGACCCCTGCACTGCGAGGAAGGCGTACAATCAGTCAAGCATAATGGTTTGTGAGATCAGCAGGGCCATCCTTCTTATGTTGGTCAGCGATGCAACAACGCACCTCCACAGCACACATCAGTGGCCATGCGGTAACTCGCGCTGCTGGTGCAAATGGGCCCCTAAATCATACTGTCACTCCCTCATTTGTTGTACAGAATGTAGAAATCCGTACCTCACACTGCAATACAGTAAAACCTTGGTTTGAGAGTAACTTGGTTTGAGAGCGTTTTTCAAGACAAGCAACACTTTTAAATAAATTTTGACTTGATATACAAGAGATGTCTTGATATACAAGTAGTGTCATATCACAAGTGAGTATAAAAGAGAAGAGAGGCGCCTCTAAGTGTAGCAATATGGTTACATTTAATGAAGGGACAACATTTAGCAACTCACATGGTTGATGATTAAAAGAGGCACATCTAAGTATGGAGGCATCCGGGGGTAAAGCTGTCCACATAGATAGACCATCCTCCGCACCGCCATCGACATCATCCCTTCCACGCTGCGCTCCACGAGCGCTTCAAGCCTCGCTTTCAGAACGCTCTACTGCAGGGTGGTCTTCCTGGTCACGATTGCAGACTGACAGCCGGCGGTGCGGGGGATGGTCTATGTGGACAGCTTTACCCCAGACGCCTGCATACTTAGAGGTGCCTCTTTTAATCATCAACCATGTGAGTTGCTAATTGTTGGACCTTCATTAAATGTAACCATATTGCTACACTTAGAGGCGCCTCTCTTCTCTTTTATACTCTGGAGCTCCTGCTGGATTTTGCTTCTAATCCCCTTGTGGAGGCTTCAATTTGTAGATGGACATTTTATGGTTATACAACCTGGTCACATCGCTATAATCTTTTTATATGGACTATAAACTGAAGGATTTATGAATAAATGGTTGTGGAACAAATCATTTGAGTTTCCATTATTTCTTATGGGGAAATTCGCTTTAATATAAGAGTGCTTTGGATTACAAGCATGTTTCTGGAACGAATTATGCTCGCAATCAAAGGTTGTACTGTACTTAAACAGGTTTAGAGAAGACCCCTCCCCAGGGAGAGTGGAAGATAGAACAAGCGTGATCCTTTTGTAATCTGAGCGGAAACTGACAAAGGAGCTGTCGGGGATCATCACCCGCAGCCGCCGTCAATCTTCATTATGTCTTTATCCTCAGGACGACCTGTTGTGACATCCGACTGCCGAGTTGGGGAAACTCAGGCAAGTATCTGTCGGACTATTATGACTTGAAACGTCGTTGTCTTCTGGCACGATCTACAGGTGCCTCTCATAACATTAGAATATCATCAAAAAGTTTATTTATTTCAAGTGATGTAATTCAAAAAGTGAAACTTGTATATTATATATAGATTCATTACACACAGAGTGATATATTTTAAGCATTTCTTTCTTTTAAAGGGGTTGTAAAGGTTCGTGTTTTTTTCACCTTAATGCATCCTATGCATTAAGGTGACAAAACATCTGGCAATGACGCCCCCCCCCCCCCCCCATTTACTTACCTGAGCCCGTTCACCTGCCGTGCGCATCCCCCTGCGTCCTTTTCTCCACGGAGTCTGGCTGTTGATTGGATAGATAGGATAGATTGATAGCAGCGCAGCCATTGGCTCGCGCTGCTGTCAATCACATCCAATGAAGCGGCCGCCGGGGGTGTGGGACCGAGTCCTACACTCTGTGTCTATGGACGCAGCGTGTATGACAGGGAGCGCGCCCGCAAGCTAACCCCCTCGGGATAGAGCTTCCCAGAGGGGGGGCTATTGTGGGGAGGAGCCGAGACAGCCGCCAAGGGACCCCTGAACAGGAGGATCCGGGGCCACTCTGTGCAAAACGAACTGCACAGTGCAGGTAAGTATGACATGTTTGTTATTTAAAAAAAAAAAAAAAAAACCCATACAACCCCTTTAAATTTGAGGATTATGGCTTACAGCTAGTGAAAACCCAAAATTCAGTATCTCAGAAAATTAGATTATTACATAAGACCAATAAAAAAAAAAAAAAAAAAAAAAAGGATTTTTAATACAGAAATGTTGGCTTAGTGAAAAGTATGTCCATGTACAGTATAGTATACACTCAATATATGGAGGCGATCAGCCTGTGGCACTGCTGAGGTGTTATGGAAGCCCAGGTTGCTTTGATAGCGGCCTTCAGTTGGGTTGGGTGCATTGTTGGGTCTGGTTGGTGATCATTGGTGTCTCTCATCTTCTCCTTGACAATACCCCACAGATTCTCTATGGGGTTTAGGTCAGGCGAGTTGGCTGGCCAATCAAGCACAGTGATACCATGGTCCAATAAATTGTTCCTTTTGGCAGCGTGGGCAAGTCCTGCTGGGAAATTAAATTTAGCATCTCCATAAAGCTGGTCAGCAGAGGGAAGCATGAGGTGCTCTAGAATTTCCCGATAGAGGGCTGCGCTGACTTTGGACTTGATAAAACACAGAGGACCAACACCAGCAGATGACACGGCTCCCCAAAAATATCACTGACTGTGGAAACTTCACACTGGACCTCATGCAACTTGGATTTTGTGCCTCTCCAATCCTCTTCCAGACTCTGGGACCTTGATTTTTCAAAAGAAATGCAAAATTTTCCACAATCCATGATGATTTGGGGAGCCGTGTCATCTGCTGGTGTTGGTCCTCCTGTGTTTTATCGAGTCCAAAGTGAGAACAGCCCTCTACCGGGAAATGCTAGAGCACTTCATGCTTTCATCTGCTGACCAGCTTTATGGAGGTGCTGAATTTCATTTTGCAGCAGGACTTGATACCTACCCACGTAAAAGTACCAATATATGGTCACATGATCATGGTATCACTTGTGCTTGATTGGCCAGCAAACTTGCCCTGACCTAAACCCCATAGAGAATCTGTGGGGTATTGTCAAGAGGAAGATGAGAGACACCAAACCCAACAAAGCAAACGAGCTGAAGGCTGCTATCAAAGCAACCTGGGCTTCCATAACACCTCAGCAGTGCCACAGGCTGATCACCTCCATGCCACACCGAATTGATGCCATAATTCTTGCAAAAGAAGCCCCGACCAAGTATTGAGTGTATACTATACTGTACATGGACAGACTTTTTAGTAAGCCAACATTTCTGTATTAAAAATCCTTTTTTTATTGGTCTTATGTAATATGCACCTTTACCCCCTTTCTGCCCACCGCTTTTCATAACTGTCACACTTTGAATGACAATTGCGCGGTCATGCAACGCTGTACCCATATGACATTTTTCTCATTTTTTTTTTTTCACACAAATAGAGCTTTATTTTGGTGGTATTTAAACTGGAAGTAAACCCTCCCATCTTTTTCAGCCAAGGAAGCTGCCATCTTGTTCTCTTTTTCATCTTTAACTGCCATGGTGCTGCACATGTGATCAGTTATGACACCAGCCATTGGATGGTTTGACAGTTTGGTTGAGAGCACAACCAATGTCACAGTTAGCATTCCCGGTAACTCTTTTTTTTGAAACTGTTAAATCAATGGATTCACTTCCACTTTGATCACCACCTGGTTTTTTTTCATTTTTTGCTAAACAAACAAAAAAAAAAAGAAATGAAAACGAAAAAAAAACAAAAAAAAAAATTATCTTTCATAGTTTGTTAAAAAAAATTGCAAACAGGTAATTTTTCTCCTTCACTGATGTGCGCCGATGGGCTCTGATAGGCAGTATGATAGGTGACACTGATGATGAGGCACTGATAGACGGCAATGGTGGGCATCGATTAGCAGCACTGGCGGGGACAGATTGGCAGCACTGGCGGGCACCGATTAGGGGCAGTGATTGGCCGCACTGACGGGCACCTATTGGCAGCACTGGCGGGCACAGATTGACAGCACTGGCTGGCACTAGAGTAAGGAAAGGGATGGTCGGCACTCAGGATGACATCCAAAATGTTATTTCTTTATTAAATACAAAGCTGTAAAACAGCCAACGCTTTTCGGATGTTAGTCCTTAGGCATGGCACCAGTGAGCACTGATTGGCAACACTGGTTGGCAGCACTGGCGAGCACTGATTGACAGCACTGGTGGGCACTGCTGTCAGCATAAGGATGGAAAAGTCGATAACTGGCTTCTGCCTACATCCTGTGATCAGCTGAAGGACTTAGTGATTAGGGGGCTGCAGGGGGCGCATGGGCAGCGCGATCACGGGAGGACGTCCATGTACGCCAATCCTAGCAAAGTAAGCTATAGTCCAGTGATGGGGAACCTTGGCACTCCAGATGTTTTGGAACTACATTTCCCATGATGCTCATGCACTCTGCAGTGTAGTGGAGCATCATGGGAAATAAGGGCAGGAAGTGGTTAAGCTTTGGCAATAAAACCTGGGAGCTGATTGGTTTCTATGCAGAGCCGCACCAGATTTTACACTCTCCAGTTTTACTAGATCAGCCCCATAATCTCATAGGAAGATTATTGTTGAAATGAAGGGAACGTACAAAACCGCTGTTGGATAATTATTACAGTTTGGCTCATGTAGTAACATTAAACACCAGAAAAATGTATGTCTGGAAGGGATGTCATCTGTCAGCAGACAGCTCCGCGGGCTCATTACTGACAGCACTTCATCGCTCACGCGCCGGTGAGGAATGAAGACGACTTCCTGGGTGAGACGAGAAGCCGCTGGATGTTGTGACGGACAGAACTCCAGACATCTGGAGGAGACAACATCTGACATGTCCCGGAACAAGGAAGGAAATCACAGCTCGGGGCTGTCAGCCCCACTTCCTGTGGAAAGGGGATCGCGATTACAGCAAAGCCTTGCACTGACCTCGTAGACAGCCAGCCGCTGCTTGAGATCGGGGTCCGTCCCCCTGTTGTTCATGTGTCGCTGGATCAGCTTCTCCATCCCCTGCTGCTCCAGACAGTCGGTGAGGTCATAGAAGGAGTCCTGGTCAGGAAGAGCGGCCAGCGTCTGTACAAACACAAGCGTATCAATGTGAGACAAGTAGAGACAACAAGCACCCCGCTATTATCGGGGATCACAGTCAGCAAGAAGGAGCAACGGTCTAATGAGGCATGGTCACACAACGGCCCTCCGGCTGCGGGGGGACTACAGGTCTCAGCATGCCTGGGCGGCCACTAGTTCCCCCGACTGCAGGAGAGTTCTGGTTTGCTTGGCCTTAATCTAATCTATAAAAGTCACTTCAAGTGTGATTCACCTTTTAAACCAATTTGATATCCTAAGGCAAGGATGGCAGTGAATAAATGACGACTTTTTTTTTTCTTTTTTTTTTTTACCCCAATGCATGTACAGGCTTTTGAAGTTTCTACAGCATTCCAATTGGATCAATTTTAATGTCCATTGCAGAGAAAGTATCTACAGCCGTCAACAACATTCCATTGCATCCAACGCCCCCCCAATCCAGTAAACGTTTAAAGCCCCATTCCAGGAAAAATGACATGGCGAGGGATAACTGCTTATGTCCAGAAGGGGGGGGGGGGGGGGGAAGCATTTTTACTTACCCGGCAGACAGCGCTCCCCTATGCCCCAACAGTGACCTGTCCCTCGGCGTCCTCACATCCGAAACAGAGTTAGGTTCCCCGCATTGGTCTTCATGACATCAGCTGCATCCCTCTGCCATAGAGAAGAGGAGGCTACAAGGACTGGTCTTGCAGTGTGGAGATGCCTGCAGGAGTCGGGGGATCAGGTAACACCGCTCCATCCAGTCTGTCTACACATAAATGAGCAGGACTTTTATTTTTCCTGGAGTTGAGCTCTAAAGGGTTAGTTCACCTTTTCAAAAAAAATTCAAAAGTTGACCCCCTACATCCTCCCTGGCTACCCCGCAAACCCCCGTCCCCCCCCCCCCACCCCCGTCACTGACTCCCTACACCCTGGCCACTAACATCCTACACCCTCCCTACCCCCTGGTCCCCAACACCCTCCCCCAATCACTAACACCCTACACCCTCCCTACCTCCTGGCCACCAACATCCTACACTCTCGCTACCCCCTGGTCCCTAACACCCTACACCCTCCCCCAATCACTAACACCTACACCCCCCCCCCGGTCACTAAAACCCTACACCCCCCCCAGCACTGACTCCCTACACCCTCTCCACACCCTTGGCCACTAATACCTTACATCCTACCCAACCTTTACCAGTCACTATCACCCTACACCCTACCTACCCCCTGGCCACTAACATCCTACACTCTCCTTAGCCCCTGGTCCCCAACACCCTCCACCAATCACTAACACCCTACACCCCCCCCGGTCCCTAACACCTTACACCCTCCCCCAATCACCAACACCCTACACCCCCCCAGTCACTAACACCCTACACCCTCCCCCAATCACTAACAACCTACACCCCCCCACCAGTCACTAACACCCTCCCAACCCCTCGATCACTAAAACCCTACCCCCCTCAGTCACTGACACCCTACACCCTTCCCACCCCTGGTCCCTATCACCCTACACCCTCCCTAACCCCACTTATCACTATCACCCTACACACTCCCTACCCCCCTGGTGACTAACACCCTACACTACCCACCCCACACCAGCCACTAACACCCTACATCCCTCCTGCCCCGTGGTCACCAACACCCTATTACCCTCCCCCGATCACTAACATCCTACACCCTCCCCCCGGTCACTAACACCCTCTATACCACCCAAAAACCCCCACAATTTCTAAAACCCTACACCCCCCCTCCCCAGTTAATGACACCCTACACCCTGCCTCACCCCCCCTGGTGACGAACACCCTACACTAACCACCCCTTCAGACACTAACACCTTACACTAACCACCCCTCCAGACAATAACACCCTACACCCTCCCTACCCCATGGTCACTAACACCTTTGACGCTTCCCCCCCCCCCCCCCCCCCCCGGTGACTAACACCCTACACTGATCACCCTTCCCAGCCACTAACACCCTCCACCCCCCCGGTCACTAACACACTACACCCCCCCACCCGCTATCCCACCCCCCTGCTACTAACACCCTACAGCCTCCCTACCCCCTGGTCACTAACACCCTACACCCTCCCCGCCGGGCACTAACAACCTACACCTTTCCTACCCCTTGATCACTAACACCCTCCCTAACCTCACCGGTCACTATCACCCTACACCCTTACAACCCCCCCACTCCCTACCCCCCAGTCACTAACACCCTACACCCTTCCTACCCCCTGATCACTAAAACCTTACACCCTCCCTAACCCCACAGGTCACTATCACCCTACAACCATACAACCCCCACCCCCGGTGAATAACACCCTGCACTACCCCCCCCCCCCCCCAGCCACTAACACCCTACAACCCCCCCCCGTAAGTAACACCCTACACCCTTCCTACCCCCTGATCACTAACACAATAGATATTTCAAGAGCCTGTGCAAGCAAACGCTGCTTAAAACTAAGAGTCAAAAGTTCAAACAGTTATTTAATGTTTTCACCCCACAATATCAAACTCCTACTAAGGATGGGAAGGGTTACACTATGACAGTCCAGAGCACAGCAAAATCAAAACTGGAAAAGGACTTCACCGCTATTGGAGAACTCACCTTTACTCCTGAATATTGGATTTGCTAAAAAAGACAATAGCTGGATTAGAAGCTCCCAGGAACAGACTTTCGGGCAGGTTAGGGGCATGCATAACGGTGAGCAGCCATCATTCCACGCAGTGCTTCTCCATTCAGGCAGAGTTACACACACACAGTAATGCCTAATGCGTTTCAGGACCAGCAAGCTTTTGTGCGAGAAGGGTGGTCACACACATACCAGCAAAGTGCTCGGAATAATGGGGGTGGGGTATACCGTGATGTCAGAGCCATTATCTATAGACAGAACTTCGTTTAGTTTTGTGTAGTGTAGGGAATACTTAAAGGGTAGCTCCACTTTTGTGGGAAAAAATAGCAAATTAGAGAAATATATATATATATATATATATATAATGCATACAATGTAACAAAATAATATAATAATCTAATTGTTGTGCAGTTCATATTGTAATCGAATGTTATTAATAATTCCATAACCTTTTCAATTTGCAGCGCTGTCATTTTCTGTAAAATGCAATATGGCCACCTGGAGGCGCTCTGTACACAGATGATATAAAGAGCGCCCCCCAGAAATGTAATTTCCTGCTTGTGTGATTGGCTCACTGATTTTCCCAGAAGTCTGCACTAAGATACAAGTCAGATTTTGGGCATCCCCTGCAACAACGTCATTTTTAGTGAGATACTCCCAAAGGGAAATCGCATCTATAGGGATGCAGACCATGCCAATTTCCTCATTAGGGCCCTGCAAGTGCAGCAGCCGATTCATAATTATGAAGTCACTCCCATTCAATCTGCACATGGGCACAGAGAAACAAACAGCTATTTCTTCAGAACAACAAAAGGTTGGAATCTGCAACAATGTTTATTATAATTCCTGCAATGTACATAGATCACCCAGAGGGGGAGGGGGGGGGGAGGGGTTCTTAACAAAAGTGGAGTTACTCTTTAAATGGAACAGTTTTGGGAAAAAGTTAAAAATCGATGGGTTGAGTTCCACTTTCAAACAAAAAGGAGAGAAGGTTTTGGGTAGAGATCCACTTTAACAACCTACTCTGCCCAAAGCCGGCATTTCAGTTTTGTGTGGTGCCCGGTATGATCAATCCCTAGCTGGCTTCCTTTTGCAGACTTCACGGATAAGTCATCTCCAGCAGGATTACCGCATCCCAGATCATTTCACTTTGGAGCATAGATTTTGGCGCAGATTTATCAGCCACAGTCGGGCGCCAAGATTTTTATGCATGAAATGTAGCATTTATGTCGTAAAGATATTTAGGACCGTAAATCCCGGACTAAAACCCCCAATTTTATGGAGCCACCAACGAATGGACCCGCCCCAGGTCAACCCAATTGCTGCATCCATCACAAAGCCAAATAAGTATGTCAAAAAATGTGAATTCTTTATTTTGTCTTGTTGCTGGAGGTTCCGGGAGAGTGGAAATTCTAGCCAGTGATCCAACCACCCTCTGCTCACCCAAAAATGAATCAGTTTTTGGGCATCGTAGGCTGTAGGAGGTGCTGATCCCTGTACAGGAAGTCAGATGTGCATCAGAAAAATGCCTCCTCTCAGGACCAACATTTTACCTCCGTCACACCTAAATCCAGCCTTAAGTCCTTTCACATGGGAGCTTCAGAATGAGAAACTGCAATCTGTACAGCAAGCTTCTAGAAGCATTATGGAAGCCTTTAACTCTGAAGCTCCGGCCTTCTCCTCATTCCTGCACAGTTGTACTGGCTCCGCTCCTGGACTGAAATGGCTTACTCTGCTTTCACTGCACACTGTGAGCTTCTCACGATGTGCATTAGAAGCTGCAGCAAGTCAGATAGAGGGCGCCTCATTTCCTGGCTGGAGGACCTCCAACATCATCTAGTCTTTTTCCTCCCCAACCTGACTGTCCCTGTCCTGACCATTTCATTTGTTGGATTTCAGTTCTCTCAATCATGGAGGCTCAGCATCACATGTGGGCATTACCTAGGGTGGTCTGCAAGCAAATACAGTCTGCCTAGGAACCCCAACTTCTCCAGACTGACATCCACCGATTAAGGCATTATGATATTTGCATAACTCCTCCCAAGGTCCCCATCAGAGTTCCCCCCCTTACATTGGAGTCCCCTTCAGAGACTCCCCTTACTTGAGAGTCCCAATCTGAGTCCCCATCAAAGTCCATCTTGAATTTCATAGTCAGAGAGTCCCAAGCAGAGGCCCCTTACATCACAGCTAACTCCCCCCCACCCCCACCCCTTACATGAGTGTTCCCCCTCACATCAGAGTGACCAGCAGAGTCTTCCTTACCATAAGAGTCTCCATCAGAGTTCCCCCCTTTCGTGACAGTCCCAATCAGAGACCTCTTACATCAAAGTTCCCCCCTATACAAAAGTTCTCAACTGAGTTCCCCCTTACATGAGAGTTCTCATCAGAGTTCCCCCCTTACATGAGAGTCCTCCTTCACATCAAAATCCCCATCAGAGTACCCCCTTACATGACAGCCCCAATCAGAGACCTCTTACATCAAAGCCCTCCCCTTGCATTAGAGTCCCTTCCTTACATGAGAGTTCTCATCAGAGTCCCTTCCTTACATGAGAGTTCTCATCAGAGTCCCCCCCTTGCATGAGAGTTCTCATCAGAGTTCCCCCCTTGCATGAGAGTTCTCATCAAAGTTCCCCCCTTACAAGGGAGTCCATCTTACATCAGAGGGCCAGAAAAACACCTTGCAGCGGGCTTGATTGTGTGGAGACCCCTTATCTGAAACTAAAGCTCAGGGCTGGTGTCCCCACCAAGGTATACTGCACAAAGTCCTCAGAAAAGCCCCGTCACCCTCCTATGCTTGCTATACAGCCACAGATCCCGGGAGGGGAAGGGGAGGGGAGCTTCTGGAGTACATGCAGTATAAATCTCTGGCAGTGAATGCAGTTCCTGTCTATGTGTTCACTGTTGGGCTGATATTGCCCTTTTATATGAAACAATCGTCTCTTTAAACCTCTTCCCCCCTCTCCTGCCTGCATTTGGTATTTTGCACTTTGGACGACGTCTGGCCGGGTTGGCGGAGCCTCCGCTGATGTCACTCCCGTCCTGCAGGCTGAGGATGTAAAATACAATATAGTGAGGCCTGCCTATGATGAGGTGGCTGCTCGGCCATAAAACATATTATATGTGCGGCCTTGCTGGGACAGACACGTAATGCTGACAGGGACCTGATCTAAAGGGAAGGGGAATGCTGTCTACATACCAGTGAAATAAACTCCCTACATGTATTCTCTTCCAGTATGCTGTGCAAAGCGCTATTAAACCCAAAAGTAAACATTATATAGCAGCTTACCAAATACTTAGATGTGGTGGCTGCATTCATTTTTTTTTTTCCACCTTTTATTTTCATCTGGTGATCCGGCCAGTCTGTTTTTAAACAGATCAAGCTGTCCTGCAGGTGTAGCAGTTGGGAGGGTTGAGACAAACTATTTACCACTGACAGGGGTGCTTACAATGATCGGCAGTGACAAGAAGGTCGGGATGTAGATGCGTACAGTGCCTTGAAAAAGTATTCATACCCCTTGAAATTTTCCACATTTTGTCTTGTTACAACCAAAAACATAAATGTCATTTATTGGGATTTATATGATAGACCAACACAAAGTGACACATAATTGTGAAGTGGAAGGAAAATGATAAATGGCTTTCAACATTTGTGGTGTAGTGGTTAGCACTCTCGCCTAGCAGTAAGAAGGGTCGCTGGTTCGAATCCCAACCACGACACTACCTGCCTGGAGTTTGCATGTTCTCCCTGTGTGGGTTTCCTCCGGGTACTCCGGTTTCCTCCCACACTCCAAAGACATGCTGGAAGGTTAATTGGATCCTGTCTAAATTGTCCCCAATATGTATGAATGTGAGTTAGGGACCTTAGATTGTAAGCTCCTTGAGGGTAGGGACTGATGTGAATGTACAATGCATATGTAAAAGCGCTGCGTAAATTGACGGCGCTATACAAGTACCTGAAATAAATAAATAAATACATTTTTTACAAATAAATATATGAAAAGTCAGTCAATACTTTGTAGAACCCCCTTTCACTGCAATTACAGCTGCAAGTCTTTTTGGGGATGTCTCTACCAGCTTTGCACATCTAGAGAGGGACATTTTTGCCCATTCTTCTTCTTTGCAAAATATCTCAAGTTCTGTCAGACTGGATGGAGAGCGTCTGTGAACCGCAATTTTCAAGTCTTGCCACAGATTCTCAATTGGATTTAGGTCTGGACTTTGACTGGGTAATTCTAACACATGAATATGCTTTGATCTAAACCATTCCATTGTAGCTCTGGCTGGATGTTTAGGGTCGTTGTCCTGCTGGAAGGTGAACCTCTGCCCCGGTCTCAAGTCTTTTGCAGACTCTAACAGGTTGTCTTCTAAGATTGCCCTGTATTTGGCTCCATCCATCTTCCCATCAACTCTGACCAGCTTCCCTGTCCCTGCTGAAGAAAAGCATCCCCACAACATGATGCTACCACCAGCATGTTTCACAGTGGGGATGGTGTGTTCAGGGTGATGGGCAGTGTTAGTTTTCCCCACACATAGCGTTTTGTTTTTAGGCCAAAATGTTCAATTTTGGTCTCATCTGACCAGATCACCTTCTTCCACATGTTTGCTGTGTCCCCCACATGGCTTCTCACAAACTGCAAACAGGACTTCTTATGACTTTCTTTCACCAATGTCTTTCTTCTTGCCACTCTTCCATAAAGGGCAGATTTGTGGACAGCATGACTAATAGTTGTCCTGTGGACAGATTCTCCCACCTGGGCTGTGGATCTCTGCAGCTCCTCCAGAGTTACCATGGACCTCTTGGCTTACTTTTTTCAAGGCACTGTATCACCAAGACCCAGACATCTTGATGCTCTGAGGAAGAGGGCTTGTCCCTCGAAACATGTCATCATGCACATCTAGGTGATGTCTGGATCTTGGTGATTACGCATCTACATCTTGACCTTCCTGTCACTTGGGTCTTGTTCATTCAATGTTTATTTGCCTCCAGCATTTTGTGAGTATTGTTTTGACATTTTTTACGTTACGTTACATTAAACTTGGTACTAGGTAATGCACTAGGCATGTTGACTTGTTTCGAGGGACGAGCCCTCTTCCTCAGAGCATCAAGAGGTCTGGGTCTTGGTGATACGCTTCTACATCCTGACCTTCCTGTCACTTGGGTCTTGTTCATTCAACTCGGGGGTGGGGAGGTAAGTATTATTCAAGGTAGGCTGCATACAAGGCAGTGGGTAATTAATTTAAGGACAACTTTAAGTGTACCCAAACTCAAAGCCAAAAATGTAATATATTACAGGGTGTAGATGCATATCACCAAGACCCAGACATTGTTTAGACTTGCAAGTTGACGCGTTTCGAAGGGACTAGCCCTCTGCCTTAGAGCATCAAGATGCAAGCCTAAACAATGTCTGGATCCTGGTGATATGCATCTACCTCCTGACCTTCCTGTCACCTGAGTCTTGTTCGATTCAGCATTTGTTCGTCTTTGGTATTTTGTGAGTATGATTTTGGCACTTTTAATAAGCTTTTTACCAGGTTATGCGCTAGGCCTCTGCACCCTCTTGTCTGTATGTCATTGTCTGCTAGAAGGATTCCCCAATCTGAAGAAGGCTGCATTCAGTGGTGGCTGGTGGTATATTTCGGGGGGGCAAACAGTGCACCCACAGGCGGGAGGAGAATGGACCTAGATTGGACCTTTCACAGCACAAAATCCCCTTATTGAATATAGGCAGATGTAAAAATTTCAGAAGACAAGCACCTAACGCATTTCTGCTCTTAGGGGCCCCCAGACTGGAGAAACGCGTTGGACGATTGTCATCTGAATTTTTTTACCTCTGCCTATATTTAATAAATAGATTTTATGCTGTGAAGGTCTGAGCTAACAATTGCATCTCTTTTAAACTTCTCTAAAGGTTAAGCTGTCCTTAAGAGACCGCTTTCTAAATGAATTGCAAAATTATTTCGTAACTTTTGAAGGAAGCTATAAATAAACTGAAAAGGGTGGTGTGTTTTTTTGTTTTTTTTTTACATACTTGGCTAGAATTGTTCAACTATGTCCTGTTTCTGCTAAAAAGGTTTATCCGCAAACAAAAAGCAGACGCGGCTTATGACTGAATGTTGGGTTTTGAATGGAGTTCTGGGCTCATTGACCCCCCCTCAATGTGTGAACAGCCAGGCCAGGTACAGGGAGAGCCACAAGATGTTCTCCGGCACACGCTGGACCCGTCGTAATTTCCCGTCTGACATGCTGACTTCTTACGCAGCACACAATAGGTTATTCTGGAACCGATGACAAAGCCCGAAATGTGAAACCTTACTGTCATGTCTTCCATAAATACACATCTCTGTAGGCTGCAAATCACATGGGAACACAAGGGAAATGAGATTGCATGCTTAAAATACGGGAAGAATAATCCACTAAAGGTACAAGTGCCACACTCATTAGGTCTTATGTCAATGGGCTTTGGGCTTGTGTCAATGGCATCAGCTTCTAAGATCATTCATTAGCAGGTGCATCTGACCTGCAGTTGACCCCCTTCTGACATGCATAAAGCAGGTTTCACATTCCCATAGACCTGTGTGGGTTTGCAAAACCCATCTGATGCAAACAAAAGACAGTCTATAAACACCCTTACAGAGTTTTTTTTTTATGTATATTTGCAGTAAAGATTTCTTAAATCTAAAGCCAAAACATTTTTTTATATCGTTTTGGATAGAGTAGGGTAGGGTTAGCAACCCTGCCAAGGCTTTTAATGATATCTGTGCCCCAACAAGGTGGGTATTTATCCACCAGAAATGTTTCTTGTGAAAACAGGATAAGAGAGATGCCAAACAGTCCCATGAATGGATAGTAGTGGTGAAAGTGATGTGAAGAAAGGACACAGAGTGCAGGTCTCTCACTTTAGTTGATCACCCAAAGTGCTCCACCTCTCCCCAAGGCAAGTTACCATGAACAATCAGAACACAGATGCTCTTAGTGGTCGGGGGTGTCTGAGTGCAAAGCTAGGTGTCTAATCCCATATTGCACACCCCCTCCTTTCCACTTAGACACCACCACCCCGACCAGTAGGAACGTTCACGTTCTGATTATTCATTAGGGAGCATGAACGCCCACTGACGCTAGAACATTTTCTACTCACGTTGGCCACAGTCTGGCCCCCTCAAAGTCTGAAGGACAGTAAACTGGCCATTTGTTCAGAAAGTTTGGACCCTCGCTCTAAACAATAAACCAACATCATTAAACTTTTCTTTCACAATTCTGCCCTCCCGTTGTATAAGGCCACCTATCTATCTAAAGGCTGCCCAAAAAAGTTTCATAAAGTGTGGAAGCTTTGGTTAGAATCTACATCCACCAATGCATCTTCTGAGTCCCCTGCTTAAAATGTACCCACCCTAAAGGGAGCTAGGCAAGATAATATTCTGTGTTGACAATTGTAGTACTTTTGATGGTTTCCCCCAGGATATTGTACTTTTGATGGTTTTCCCCCAGAATAACGTAGTACTTTTGATGGTTTTCCCCCAGGATATTGTTGTTCTATTGATGGTTTCCCCCAGGATATTGTAGTTCTTTAGATAGTTTCCCCCGATGTTGTAGTATGTTTGATGGTTTTCCCAGGATTTTGTAGTTCTTTTGATGGTTTCCCCCAGGATATTTTAGTTCTTTTGATGGTTTCCCTCAGGATATTGTAGTTCTTTTGATGGTTTCCCCCGATATTGTAGTACGTTTGATGGTTTTCCCAGGATATTGTAGTACTTTCGGTGGTTTCCCCCAGGATTTAAAAGAGCTGCCTGCATTATCGCTGCACCACACATAGGAGAACCCATCAACTTTCTTATTACATCTTCTATATTAATCCTATTTTGATGGTCCCAAGTGTACTTATAGTTTTAATTGTGATCAGTGATTACATTGTTTAAAGTGTTTTTTTCTTTTCTTTCTCTAAGCTGTTCAATGTGTACATACGAGCCAGGGAATGCCCATTTGGCTCTGTTTCTGTACCTCACACCATTAAAAGTTAATCAAAGGAATTTTCAATTTAAAAAAAACTTCAGGTTTTGTAACCATCCGTACCAACCAATCATTCAAGAACTGGGATTATGCCAACTTAAGCACAAAAAACTGCCAAACAGCCGCAATCCACAGCCAGTGCATTCATAGCTGACAGGCCCACACGTACAGAAGCCAGATCACAAGCTTGCAAAGCTCTTAGCAGTTTGGTGAATGCAGCGGCCAGGGCTGTCTCTTCTTACCTTGTTGATTAGTGTCATGGCAAACACCAGCAGCTCGGAATCCGCCCCGTTCTTCTCCTCCAGGATATCAACCAGGTTTGACCACGGGCTGGTACCTGGGCACAAAGGGAACTGTTTAAATTTACTGAACCTCATCCAGGAGATAAAAGTAATAAGAATATTTGGATAAAATTGGCCTTTCAATGCAACTTTGTTATTTTTTAAATTAAGTTTAAGTGTTTTGAACACGAAACATGAATGTGATCTACTATTTGTATATCATTTTATCATTGTGTGATAATGTTTGAAAAGCCTTATTTCTATGGACAGTTAGTAATGATCTACGCACATGGGGGCAGCCATATTACCTTTCAGATTTTGCTTAGCAATGCTGCACAGTGACTTTGCCTCTCTGTAGAGGAAGGTGAGGACCTGAATCTCGTCTGATACTCTACGTTGGAGATATTTAGTTTATTTTGCAGTGCTCTCCTGTTTCCATAAGCTTTAAGATAATCCCAACTATGGGGACTGCTTTTTTTTTTTTTTAATAGTTTTATAGTTTTATGTTTAAAGTGGTTGTAAAGGCACAAGGTTTTTACCTTTATGCATTCTATATATGAAGGTAAAAATACTGCTGCTAACCTCAGCTTGTTCAATTAAGCTTTGACAATAAATTCTGGAAGCGGATTGGTTTCTATGCAGAGCTGCACCAGATTTTGCACTCCCCAGTTTTAGTAAATGAACCCCATTGTGTTTGTAGGCCAGGGGTAGGCAACCTCGGCCCTTCAGCTGTTTTGAAACTACAAGTCCCATGAGACATTGCAAGATCCTGACCAATCACAGTCATGACTCCTATCGGCAGAGGCATGATGGGATTTGTAGTTTTACCACAGCTGGAGGGCCGAGGTTGCCTACCCCTGTTGTAGGCACTTTCACAACCCCAGGTGATGATTCCTAGCAGACATGGATTAGGCAAGGCAGAAGCTTTGCTCCCTTATCTTCCCAATTCCTTGGATTGGCATTAATAGGTTTTCCAAGAAAAGGCACAGAAAATGTGCCCCATTTGCAATGACTGCACTGATAAGGCTCCTTTCTATTTGACACCAACTGCATCTTCCCTTGTTAAGTGACAGGTACATGCACAGCTTTGGCCAATTGCACTGTCCCCTTTGGTTTGCTGTAAGAATATGAAGGTTGTAGCTGGGCCCTCTGAACATCCATAAAACCCTCAACACCTGCCTAGGTTGCCTTGTGGATGACCTGGCTCTGCTTATTGGGGAAAAGCTGGTTAGCCTGTACGAATTTTAAGCCTTTCCTGACCAGAAACATTGGGGGTTATTTAAAAAAACTGGAGAGTGCAAAAACCTGGTGCAGCTCTGCATAGAAACCAATCAGGTTTCATTGTCAAAGCTCAATTGAACAAGCTGAAGTTAGAAGCTGATTGGCTACCATGCACAGCTGCACCACATTCTGAGTGCTCTAGTTTTAGTAAATCTGCCCCATTGACCTTCTCTCTGTGATAATCTGGCACCCATAGTGCTATTTGTGCATTTGCTCTACCTTCCCATGATGTCATGGTTAAGCAGGACTGAACCAGGATAAAAAAAAGTTTGGATATCCTGATACAGTGAATGTCCTGCCTTGTTCCTGCAAGCAATCAGGATGACTGTGTGTGGTGGGACACAGACATCTGACCTGGCTTTCTGCTTACAGTCAGATCTTGAAATGTCTGCATGTTTATAGACACCTTTACGACCCTGGCCGGCACATCCTGCACAGGGGAAAGTTGTACAGCTTTTTGTCAGACTGACATTTTTAAGAATAAAAGAGGTTAGTTGAGGACTGCATTCTATAAACAGCAGATGTGCTGTATTCAGAGGTCAGGGGAAAAGCAGCTGAAAAAATTTCTGTCTTTCTGTCCCTGCACCTGACACAGCATGAGGCACCGCGATGGGGTCCCATACCACCCCTCAATGCTCATGTCTGCTACATGTGTGGCAGAAGTCTAGATGCATTTGCCAAGATAGATGAAAAGTCTAATGAAAGCCCAGATGTGAGGTTCCACTCAAAGCAGAAGTCTTACCCCTGTTGTGATCGACAGTGTTTACGGCTTTAATAAGCAGTGGAGCATTCGACTCTGTGTACTCGACAAAGACGATCAAAAGCTTCAGGGCTGTTTTCACCACCAGGCGATACTATGAAATCAGAAAATAAAGGTTATTAAAGTAAACTAAAAGAAAAGATTTGAGGAAAGAGTGAATTTGAATAAATGGTAATAAAAATGTGTACAGGACAGAAAAGACGCAGGTTTTGGATGTTGCAAATGATGCTCAGAATCACTATGACGTTCAGGAGAAATCTAGAAATGAAGAAGTGATACAGATAAATGAACCAATGCAGCAGTGTCTAAAAATGTCAATGCCATGGCCTGTAGCTACAAAATTCTCTATTCCAAGCCTCATTCTCATCACCTGCCCCCATAGATTTATTGAATTTGTATGTTATAAGTAATGTGATACATTTTTTACAGGGACGTGGTCATTGGATTGCTATCTGTATTGACATACTGCCTTAAAATTTTGCACGTTTATTTACTTAATTTTTTATGAACCCCATACATCTCCTT
The DNA here is from genome assembly GCA_037953035.1 of Aquarana catesbeiana. Taxonomy (NCBI): domain Eukaryota; kingdom Metazoa; phylum Chordata; class Amphibia; order Anura; family Ranidae; genus Aquarana; species Aquarana catesbeiana. The sequence goes on along the minus strand of JBBHAA010003470.1, from coordinate 127,612 downwards.
TAATTGAACACCCAAACTCTTTTCCGTGCTGCAGCATCGGTGTGATTCTACAGCTGTTCCAAGTTGTTTATAAGACCAAGAACTGAGCGACCACATGACCACTGATTGCTCGGTTCTCTGTCTGCTCAGAGCAGAGAGCAGTTACTGTCAAGTTCCCTCCAGTGTTCACTGGAGTGCCTGGCTGAGAGCCAGCTGTCAATCAGGCAACTGGGAGGATTCCAACAATATTGTTGGGATCCTTCCAGGGCCTGGAGTAGCTCTGTGACATCAGCCAACAGCGGGCTTCATTCAGCTGATGCTGGGTCACAGGAGAGCACAAATAAGTGTACTCCTGTGACCCAGAAGACAAGCATGGCTAAAAAACATTGGCTATACTTCTCTTTTAAGGTCACTCTATGTCTTATGTTTACTTGTACAAGAATCACATAAGTAAAATAGGCATTGTAAAGAATCGTAATAGTGTTTACGGCCACCTAGGACGAGCCAACCCTTTTCCTTCATTGTGCGGGTATAAAATGGTCAATAACAGAAGTCTGAAAGAAAAGACATATAACTTGCATGCCCTCTGCACTTAGCCTAAAGGTCATTTCCTTTACCTACAACATTATTTAATCACCCCTTAAGGAGATAGTAGTGCCAGTTCTTCCAGGAACTGTGTTAGGGTGTTCATGCTGTCACTTACCCAAATTAGGTGCTTTTCTAATGGCTTATTTTTTCATAATTTGCATTGGGCAGGTAAGCTGGAGCCCAGCATACAATCAGCTGCCACCTAACGGGAACCCATTACATTTATTGTTTCTTTCCAGTGGAGAAGTCTCACAGCCCAGTAATTATTTATTGGAAGTGACCTTAAAAGTAGAACTATAGGCAAAACTTTTTTTTAATTGTGGATAGAGTAAGGGAGGGTTATAACCCCTGTCAGATTTTTTTTTCACCAGCTGTGTCCCATTGCAGAGATCCCCCTTCGTTTCCTGGGTCATCGCCAATCAGGAAGTGAGAGGAAATATCTGTAAATTAAGGGACTTTCTTGGGGACCCCTAAGTCACCAGAACCAGTGTCCCCATTGGAAGATTTCCCCTCTATTACTTTTCTGGGGACAACCCAAAATATGGGTTTTCCTTTTACTTTCACGTTCAATAATAATGATAAACAGGTCCAATAGAAGGTGAATACCCCTAATGGGGACACAGGCAATAAAAACTGACAGGGGTTCTAATCCCTCTCCACTCTGTCCAAAACTAAATGAAAAGTTTTGACTTTAGTTATACTTTAATAGAAGATCCCATGATATTGAATGGAGCAGATCTTAAATGCTTTTACATAGTACCAGTTTGAAAGGAACAGAAAAGAAAACACGAAGGAGCCATTTATGGAAACCAATGAACAGAAAGAAAAAACATTGTCACAGGAAAACGACCAATCGAATTCAGACTCACCGGACTGCCGCAGAGCGTGTACAGCCATTGGATGGTCTCATTGTGATTGATAACGCCATTCATGCCATCAACAAAGAGCATGATCTGACTTAAAGCTGAAAATGAAAAGCATAAATATGTTGGTAAACGATATATTTTCTTTTTTACATGACATGCACGTTTTTGTTGTTTTGCAAATGTGCACTTGATTGTAGAGGACATTTAAAGAAAAATATCAGGTATGGCATTTTTTACATAGTTCATATATTGGACAGCTTGGACCAATGTAACTATGCATATACCATACCTATGGGTTCCCTCTAGAACAGTGGTCTTCAAACTGCAGCCCTTTTCTTGCTTTTATCCAGGGTACTATGGCTATATAGTATCTGAGGTACTATGGCTTCCACTAACACCAATGATGAGGCACTATTCCTCCCATTGACACCAATGATAGGACACCATTCCTTCCACTGACACCAATGATGGGGCACTATTCCATCGATTGATACCAATGATGGGGCATTATTACTCCCCCTAATACCAATCAAGGAGCATGGTTTACTCCCACTGACGCAAGGACATTTTCTTCTCCCACTGGCCACAGTGCGGCCCTTCTAAAGTTTGAAGAACAGTAAACTTGCCCTTTGTTTAGAAAGTTTGGAGACCCCTGCTCTAGAAGATGGAAATCACTGAATTGGACAACGAGACTCAAGTAATCTCCACTTGCTTCCAGGTCCCATGGAGAATGGTTGCCCCGCTGCTTTGTGAAGACAAGAGGTCGGCTGCTCGGCACAGGTGCCATTCAGAGAATGCTTTGCACTTTCTCAATAAATGCAAAGCATTCTCTGATTGGATGAGGTACAGAGTGATGTCACTGCCCCGCCTCTCTACCTCATACAATCAGAGAACACCTTGCATTCATTGAGAAAGCATTCTCTGAATGGCACCAAGAGACTGTCCTCCAGTATTCATAAAGCATCAGGGCAACCATTATCCACAGGTCCTGGAAGCAAATGGGGATCACTGGAGTAGCAGTGTCTACTTCAGTGGTTTCCAGCTTCTAGAGGGAATCCATAGGTATGGTATAGGCATAGTTACATTGGTCCAAGCTAGAAATGTTTCTTTAAAGTCACAGAGGTAATAAGTAGAAACTGGAGCTCAAGCTTTACTTTGTCCTATAGCAGCATTTTCCAACTTTGGCCAGTTGTCATGGCAATTTTAGCTGTGACCGAGTACCATATGTACTATACTAAGGTACCATGTGTGGTGGCCAGTTACTCCCAACAACCATACCCGTAACAGTACTGAAAAGCCCTTCTCTGTCTCCACTAGGAATTCAGCTAAAAACAAACTCGAATTACAGTTCCCTGAAGGTGAATTTCTTTCATTCCCGTCCCATGATAACCCCTCTTATGTCCTTCAAGTGTGCCTAAAGAGGACCTGTCTAAAAAGCAGAGGTCCAAGGAAAAAGTCATCAATATTGCCTGTACGCTCCCTGTGGCTGATCTTTTCCCCATTACTGACTTATCCTGCCTTGATAAACAACGTGTCTCTGTATAAAGAAGGCCAATCTTGTAGGGGCTTCCTCATGTCAGCGGTTTCACCTGATGCTTATGCTTGGTGGTCTGATTGTTGAAACAGCTGCAGGATAGGTGCAGAAAGCACAGATCCACACAGTGAATGCAGCAGATGCACAGAGATGCATGGCTGCAAGTCCTCAGGTACAGCTTACTCTCCAGCAAAGAGAACAGCGGGCAGCACATTAATGATATCAATTTATCTTATACAAAATCTTGTGAGACTAACAGAAGTAGTAGTGCCTTAAATTATCCCACACTGTATATATACTGCTACGAGGATCAAGACATAGGAATGCCAATGCACAGGGAGTACAATGATATTTTTTAGAAAGGAATTCAACACAAAAAGATACATTTTCGAGAAACTGCATTAGGTACAATTAACTTCTCTAGAGGTTTTCCCATTGGATAGCATATCTTCACTTTTTTAGTTCAGTTCCACTTTAAAGTACACTGCCTCCCCTGGCTATGAAACCCACAATTCCAGTCCATAAGTCAACATACTTATTCCAGTACCTACCGCTGGAGGCCAACACTAAAGCAAATATAATATTCAACAAGGCTGTTCTGAAATAAATCCTAAGCCAAGCTGTGATCCCACAGAGTAGAACTGCTGGGAAATGCACACTAATTTACATTGGAGGTCTCCGAAACTTGAAGAATAACCATTGGCATTGGCTGCAGGATATGGTTGGCACCATCTTCAGTAAAAAAAAAAAGATTCAAGACCATATTCAAAACAAGGGCTGTGAACTCCTCGTGCTGGTCCAGGTACATATGGCTGATTTTTCAAGCTGAGAACATGGGATAGGATTAGGACAGCAAGGCTTGCTACAGTAATGTCCTCAATTTTTCACCAATTAGCTTACCTAATTCTTGAGACGCCTACCACCTACACTCATGATTAATTACCACCAGTGGTACACATGGTAGTGGTTACATTCAACTGGACTTGTTCTGTAATTCTAAATACCATATTTATCGGCGTATAACTTACATTTTAAATAAGGAGCTTTAAAGTAAAATAAGGGTCAGTGCCCATCTGCAGCCTCGCCATTGCCATCAATGCAGCAGCCTCACCATTGCCATCAATGCAGCAGCCTCACCATTGCCATCAATGCAGCAGCCTCACCATTGCCATCAATGGCAGCAGCCTCACCATTGCTTTCAATGCAGCAGCTTCAACATTGCCATCAGTGCACCTGATCGATGCCCATCTGCAGCCCAGAGGGGACAGGGAGGGGGCGGGACGAGTGCCAACAGATTACATACAGTGAGAATCTCCAATGATAGACAGAACAGTGGTCCAATGGCGGCCCAGAAGATGGGACTTCCTTTTACAGAGGCCGCCAAGTAAACAGGAGATTCTCACTGTATGTAATATGACGGCGCTCATCCTGCCCCCCTCTCTGTCCCCTCCGAGGCAGCTAAAATTGAAGTATTGGCGTATAACACGCACACGCTATTTGCACCTGATTTTCAGGGTGAAAAAGTGCGTGTTATACGCCAATAAATACAGTAATCATTATTCAATAAAGTTGAATAGTCTCAGCTAATCATCCAAGAAGCTTCTTCAATTTAAATGAGAGTCAGTAACATACTCCAGAATGTTCCAACACACTTGATACTCTAGAGTCAAAAACTTGTGAACGCGTGACCATCTCACCTACTATTTGGGCAAAATGTATGTGGCCGAACCTCCAAATCAATGGTTTACAAACTTTCTAAACAAGGGGCCAGTTTACTGTTCTTCAGACTTTAGTGGAGCTAGACTGTGCCAATTGGGAGTAGAAAATGTCCTGGTGTCAGTGGACGTTAAACAATGCAAAATTTTAAGTTGGAGAAACAATGCCAAATTTTAAGTTAGAGAAACAATGCCCCACCAATGATGTCACTGGGCGGGGGGGGGGGGGGGGGTGCCCCATCGTTGGTGTCCTTTGGAGGAATAGTGCCCATCATTGCAAGTGGAAGGAATAATGCCCCATCATTTGTGTCAGTGGCAGGAATGATGCCCCATCACTGGTGTCAGAGGAAGAAGTGCCCCATCATTGGTGTCAGTGGGAAAAATAGTGCCCCACACTTGGTGTCAGTGGAAGGGTGCCCATCTTTGGTATCAGTAGCATACTCCTCTGTTGTTGGTGTCAGTGACAAGAACTAAGCCCCCATTGTTGGTGTTAGTAGGAGGAATAGTGTCTCAAGGGGCAGATAAAGGCAAGCAAAGGGCTATGGCAAATAAAGACATTTTGAAATTCATATGCTTCCAGTCTTGTGGTAACAGTTTGGGGAAGGTATTTCTCTGTTCCAGCATGATAGTACCTATCTGCACAAAGCCAGCTCAAAAAAGACATGGTTTGATGAGTTTGGAGTAGATCAGTGGTCTCCAAACCGCAAGCCAAGGGCAGAATGTGGCCCTCTGCTTTCCATTATCCGGCTCTTGGGGCACTATTTCTCCCACTGACACCACTGGTGGGGCATTCTTTTGCTGACACTGACAATGGGGCACTATTTCTCCCACTGAAAGAAGGCACTATTCCTCAAACTGACGCCAGCAATTTGGACCATTCCTCCCACAGACACCAGTGATGGGGCCCTATTCCTCCCATTAATACCAACAATGGGGTACTATTTATCCCAATAATACCAATGATGGGGCATTGGGTAGATCCACTGATGCTGGGCCATTTTCTACTCCCACTAGGCAAGTTCCTCTCTCAAAGTCCGAAGGACAGTAAACTGGTCCTTTATTTGAAAAGACTGGAGACCCCTGGTGTAGAGGAACTCAAGTGGCCTGCTTAGAGGTCTGATCATAACCCCACTGAACACCATCAGTACCTGATCCCACAAAAGTTATTTTACCAAATTCCCCAAATCACTCCAAAGTCTTCTGGAAATCCCTCTCAGTAGAGCAGATGCTGTTATAGTCACAAGGGGGGAGATGTCCAACAAGCTCAAATAGATGAGATGGTCTGGTATCCACAAACTTTGGCCGTATACTTGTATGTTGATGCCACTCATTAGAACCAAGGAAGTCAGTCCAATGAGTCTTGCTCATTACAGAACAAGTCCTGTAATTACTGGGTACATCATAACCTGAATAAATGAGAACCTTCACAGACACACCAATGTTACAAGACTCACAATTTGGTGGACAATGTCTTAGGGCAGCCAATCAAGGCACATTTTTCTCTGGGAAGAGGAACAATTATTGTCATTGTTTGCTATGTACAATATAATAATTCTTTGCTTCTTGTTTCCCCAAGTTTCCATAATTAAGCCCTGGTCTGGACTAGAAATGAGGGGAGCTCCGATCGTAGCTCGAAACTACCCGAGCTATCCCACCAGGAAGCTGTCACTGCGCACCGCCAATCTTAACTAGCCAAATCAATTCCTGCCCCTTGTATCTGTGTGACTGCGGGGCAGGGATTGCCTTGGCCGCTTATGATTGGGGATGTGCAGTGACAGTTTCCTGGTGGGATAGCTCAGGTGGGTTTGAGCAAGAACACACCTCGGCTCATCTATAGTCTGGATTTGCTTGGTTAAGGGAAATATTACAAGGTGGTACTCTTGAGTAAGTAGAATTTGTATAACTTTATAATAATAAAATAAAACTTCATAGGACTACAGCAAGCACACAAACCTCGAAGGATGTAATTCTGATAGTTCTGATCGGCTTCGGCCCCCACTTTGATCAGACATGTCAACCCTTCAGAGTTAACAAACTCTGGCACCAAATCTTTGTCTTCCTGTGTAAGAACCAAGAGGAGAGTCAACACAGAGTGGCAACCCAAAAAAATACAATATATTTACCTATAAAATGAGAATTATCCATCACCAAACGTGACCAGTCAAACTGCACAATGTCAAGGTATTTGCTGTTAGCTCTAGCTGCTTCTCTAGGGCCTGCCAGTCTAGGGGGACTTCCTGATCAAGTGACTGCCTGGATTGGCTCAAGCACGCCGCGGTAAATGTAGGTGGCAGACTCAGTGACCACAGGCTGGAAACCGAAGATATCCAAAGTAGGTTTGTCACCAGCACACCAAGGCAGGCCCAAAGCTTTATTCAGATTTGGACCTGCTTCAGGGATCCTGCGTGGCTCAGAAACCTTGCTTTTGTTATTACAATGTGATCTCTGAATAAAGCCTGCTTTGGAGCTCCTAGGTGTGCTGGTGACATGCTTTCTGCTTGGATTGGCTGTCACAGTGCTCACATGATTGGGAGCCCATCCCAGTCATAACCAGAGACGGGGATGAAAGCTCAATCGCTGTGCTGGGGAGTGGGCACCTAGCACAGAAATCTTGTCCACCATGGATGAATATCTGAGGCATGTGAGCATAAAGGCCCACCACTCTTGCTGAGGTTAACACTTGGGTGAATGAAGAGGAGCACCTGGTGTCCAGAAAATGTCTCACTTGATTACAATAATTTATTGAATTTAAAATACAGCCCTGAAGAAGGGGGAGGCAATTTCCCCAAAATACGTTGGCTCCACTGGTATTCTTGTTATCTTCAATAAAGGATTATGATGAAATGATCATCAAGTAAGACCTACTTCTGGACACCAGGCACTCCTCTTCAAGCACCCAGGTGTTCTCTGTGACAACGGTCCCATTGTCATTATCAGAAGGGTAGCAGTTCTAGACCCCAACAAAGTCTATCACGCACCACCTACAATTAGGATAAAACCCAACTGGAAGCTATTCCCTCTCTACCCTTCACATAGAGACCTGCTGCCACCCGAACTTAAGGCCAGAGGTTAAAGAAGACGCATCATAAAAGTTGACTGCATTTGTTTTTAATAAATATTGAAGGTTTAGATCAGGGGTCTCCAAACAAAGGGCCAGTTTACTGTCTTTCAGACCTGACGGGGACTGAATTGTGGCCAGTGGGAATAGAAATTGTGCATCTTTGGCATTAGTGGGAGGAATAGTGCCCCATTGTTGGTATCAACGGGAGGCATATTCCCCCATTGTTGGTATCAGTCAGAGGAATAATCCCCCATTATCGGTGTCAGTGAGAGGAATAGTGCCCCATCTTTGGTATCTGTGGGAGGAATAGTGCCCCAGTGTTGGTGTCAGTGGGAGGAATAGTGCCCCAGTGTCTGTGTCAGTGGGAGGAATAGTGCCCCAGTGTCTGTGTCAGTGGGAGGAATAGTGCCCCAGTGTCTGTGTCAGTGGGAGGAATAGTGCCCCAGTGTCTGTGTCAGTGGGAGGAATAGTGCCCCAGTGTCTGTGTCAGTGGGAGGAATAGTGCCCCAGTGTCTGTGTCAGTGGGGGGAATAGTGCCCCAGTGTCTGTGTCAGTGGTAGGAATAGTGCCCCAGTGTCTGTGTCAGTGGGAGGAATAGTGCCCCAGTGTCTGTGTCAGTGGGAGGAATAGTGCCCCAGTGTCTGTGTCAGTGGGAGGAATAGTGCCCCAGTGTCTGTGTCAGTGGGAGGAATAGTGCCCCAGTGTCGGTGTCAGTGGGAGGAATAGTGCCCCAGTGTCGGTGTCAGTGGGAGGAATAGTGCCCCAGTGTCTGTGTCAGTGGGAGGAATAGTGCCCCAGTGTCTGTGTCAGTGGGAGGAATAGTGCCCCAGTGTCGGTGTCAGTGGGAGGAATAGTGCCCCAGTGTCGGTGTCAGTGGGAGGAATAGTGCCCCGGTGTCAGTGGGAGGAATAGTGCCCCAGTGTCGATTTCAGTGGGAGGAATAGTGCCCCAGTGTCGGTGTCAGTGGGAGGAATAGTGCCCCAGTGTCGGTGTCAGTGGGAGGAATAGTGCCCCAGTTTCGGTGTCAGTGGGAGGAATAGTGCCCCAGTGTTGGTGTCAGTGGGAGGAATAGTGCCCCATCTTTGGGTGTCGGTGGGCGGAATAGTGCCTTGCATCAGCGGGAGGCAAAGTGTCCCAAGGTCTGGATAGAGGCAAAGCAAAGGGCCGCAGTTTGGAGACCACTAGTATAGAATATGAAGGGGAATTGACAGAGGTCAGTGTACAGATGCCGTCATCTTGAGTGAGCTGCCTCTCACCCCTGTAATTCTGGTTACACAGACTTGCAGGGCTCGGAGCTCAAGCAAAATAGATTTGTAACGGGAGTGAAGCCGGGCGCACGATCCTCGAACTGAGAGTCGAAGAAATGGAGCTAAACAGGACAGGATTAGAACCTCAGAGTGTTGCGCAGAACCTCAAAGCAACTTTCCTTCATATAATAAACATACACTCAGCAAATATTAACTCTTGTGGCAGGCTCCCTTTTAAAGGGCAAACAATAAAGTTATCGTAAGTTATCACAGCACTATTCTTCCTGCCGCTAACTTCAGAAAATAAGAAAAAAATAAAGCAAAGTGAAGAAAGACAACTGGCGTATTAAACTTTACATCTGGATTTACTAAAGGGAGCTTGGCTCGGAGTATAAAATAGCGGCCTAGCGAGACAGTCTGGCAAAAAACGACCACATCATCAAAGAATTCCCACCTGGAAAAGCTGCTTGAGAGAGAAGAGCGATCGTCTCAGTTCTGGCCCGTTAGAGTTGTACAACTTTTCTGCAAAGAAAGAGAAAATAATGGTTATGTGTACGTTCCACGTCTTCCGAGGACTTCGCTATGTGGACTGCGAGGTGCTTCGCTCCGCTTGCAGAATGACGCGCTCAGTCTCTCCAGGAGAGAGAAGAAAAAAAAAAAAAAAAGTATTTTTTGGAGTCCAATACGAGTGACACAATAATAAGAAAAACAGAGGTAGGCGTGTTATAGAGCAGGCAGCCGCCGCTGCTATATATCTCTCGCAGGAGCTGGAATAACACGCCGTCTCTCTCGTAAAGCCTTAATGGGACGAACGGACTGCTATCTGGGAGTATTAATCCATCGGAGATCGTCAGACCAGGCCAAGCTCCAGTCTCCTCCTATTTTACGGGTATCAGGGAAAAAAATAGCACAAGGTTGGTACAAAAAAAAAAAAAAAAAAAAAGGTCTAGGTATGACAAGTCATGTGTGAGAGGGTGTAAAGAAAATTAAAAAAATAACACCCCAATCAAGTGACCTGCATCCACTAGTTACTGTACCTGTACAGTCCCTGCTTGTTGTTGTGTACCTGGCAGGTGTCAGGATGATTGACAGCAGCTCATTGAAGCAGAACAGGTAAGCTCGTTGGGCTTCCTAACCCCTCCAGCTCCAGAAGATTTACCCCCCTTCAATGACCAGGCCATTTTTTGCGATATGGCACTGCCGTTACTTTAACTGACAATTGCGCGGTCGTGCGATGTTGTACACCAAATAAAACGAATGTCCTTTTTTCCCCCACAAATAAAGCTTTCTTTTGGTGGTATTTCATCACCTCTGCAGTTTTTATATTTTTGGGGCTCTAAACAAAAAAACGAGCGACAATTTTGAAAAAAGAAAAACAATATATTTTACTTTTTGCTATAAAACACATCTAATTAAAAAAAAAAAATCTAAAAAATGTAATTTCTTCATCAATTTAGGCCAATATGTATTCTGCTACATGTTCTTGGTAAAAAAAAAAAAAAATCCCAATAAGCGTATATTGGTTTGCGCAAAAGTTATAGCGTCTATAAAATATGGGATATTGTTATGGAATTTTTTTTTTTTTTTTTTTTACTAGTAATGGCGGCGATCAGCAACTTATAGTGGGCCTCGATATTGCAGCAGCCAAATTAGACACCAAGTGAAACTTTTTGGGGACCAGTGACACCAATACAGTGATCAGTGCTAAAAAAAATATGCACGGTCACTGTACTAATGACACTGGCAGGGAAGGGGTTAACATCGGGGGGCAAAAAAAAGGGTTAAGTATGTCCCTAGGGAGGGCTTGCTAAAGGTGGGGGAGGTGCTTCAACTGGTGGGAAGACAGAGATCTGTGTTCCTGCTCAGAAGAAACACAAAATCTCTGTCTTCCCTACTAAAAGAACGGCGATCTGCCTTGTTTACATAGGCAGACCACCGCTCTGCTTCTGTGGGGGAACGATCGGCGGGTCTGCCAGACCCGCCAATTGGCTCCCGCTGTGTCAAATTGCAGTGGGATTTGGTCGCGGGCGGCGTGCGTGTAGGCCGCAAACCCAGAAGTAAAAATCACGTACAGTACGTGATTTTGCCTGTAGCTGCCGTCGCCCCGCAGTACGTATATGTGGGCGCGGTCTGCAAGCAGTTAAAGGCTAAGTTCACCTTTTTTTTTTCCTAAATTCCAGCTCCCCTTTGTACCATTATACCATTAATGTACCTCTGTTGCAGAAAAGTAAAAGCTTTATTTGATTTTTAGAACAAGGTCTTACCATAGCCCTTTGTGTGTTCCATAGAAATGTTTGTGACTTCCTGGTATGTAGATTTGGGACGTGAAATCTATTAAGATGCAGGAAGCTGTTCACCAGCTGACCTCATTAACACACACCCTGCACCCATCAACTATGTTTGCACGGCATCTCTCCATGTGTGCATTTGGCTTGTCAATGTAGCCTGCCACAGCCGCTATGTTTGCATGGCCTCCTCCAGTTTTCCCCCCAGACGTACCCGGGGCGCATGCTAAACCCTCTGGGGCAACGGGTTGGACACACTTGATGTAGTAGTGCAATGGCCTGCCTGATTGGATACAGAGTGAATGGATAGATAGGGGAGTCCTCCTATTCCATAGTTTTGGAAAATCTAAAGAAAATTGTACAGAGTAGCAGCTGTGGCAGACTATATTGACAAGCCAGGCAAATGCACACATGAAGGGATGTCAGGGATGCCTTGCAAACACGGTTGATGGGTGCAGGGTAGGGCTGGGGAAAAAATCGATTAAAATCTTGAATCGAGTTGAGAGGTCAAATCGATTCAAAATTTAAGCAAATTGATTTTTTTAGATTTTTTTTTTTTTTCCCTGCGCCGGCCCTGAGGAGCTGCGGGCAGGAGTTTTTAGGCGAGGCCGCGGCTTCGGCCTAGTCCGCGGCTTCGGCCTAGTCCGCGAGGCCGGATGCCGCAGACTAGGCCAAAGCCTTGCCTAAAAACTCCTGCCTGCAGCTCCTCAGGACCGGCGCGGTGTCCAAAAAAAAAAAACTCAATTCAAATCATGAATCGAGTTTTAAGAAAATTGCAGCTTTTTTTTTTTTAGAAAATCGCCCAGCCCTAGTGCAGGGTGTGTGTGTTAATGAGGTCAGCTGATGAACTGCTTCCTGTGTCTTAACAGTTTTCACATCTCAAATCTACATACCAGGAAGTCATGAACTTTTCCATGGAAACACACCAGGGGCTAAGGTAAGGCCTTGTTCTAAACATCAAAGAAAGCTTTTATTTTTCTGCAACAGAGGTAGATTAATGTTATATTGGTACACAGGGGAGCTGGAATTTAGGGAAAAAAAAGTTAACTTAGCCTTTAACTACTGGCCAAACACCCGCCCAAGATGGCACGGTCACGTGAAACGTTGTTTGAGTACGACTGCGCAATTGTCAGTTAAAGTAACGCAGTGCCATATCACCAAAAAAATTACCTGGTCGTTAAAGGGGTAAATCCTTCTGGGGCTGAAGTGGTTAAAGAACAGAATTGCTTTATACACTTTACTTTAGACCAGCTTGACTCAAACAAATGATCCAGATGCCACCTCTGTGTGGCTGATTGTTTTTTTATTTTTTACGGAGCTCCAAGGTGCAGTGCTAATCAATCCCTAATGAACCAAAACAGTGAACCAGGAAATCACAGCACACAAAAAAGTCCACAAGAGCACTGTAATGGACCAAGCTCCATGGGGCTCAAGGCTCTGGAAGCAACTCTATGATCTAGAGCAGTGGTTCTCAACTCCAGTCCTCAGGACCCACCAACAGGCCAGGTTTGCAAGATAGCTGAAATACATCACGGGTGATATCACTTGCTGTTCAGTGATTGCAGTATTCTAGTCTTCAACTCCCCAAGATAATACTTAAAATCTGGCCTGTTGGTGGGTCCCGAGGACTGGAGTTGAGAACCACTGATCTAGAGCCAGGTGGATCCCACTCCTTTGAGCGGCCCGCCCCAGAAGTTTGTGCAAAGTAACAAAGTGACAAATCCTATTGCTGGTGAAATTCAGTGGGGTCCCAAACCCATCATGTTTTTCCAGCACACCTGAGATATCACCCCCAAGGAGCACATCACCAGGAGCTCTTTGCGCCTACACCAGACAAATGCTGCAACCATCTCAAGGCGTTTGCACTTAGGCACTTAGTCCTGCCTTCAACTGGAAACCAGCCTGGTAACCCAGGCCAGAATTCACCCGGGTCAAAAAAATAATCCTTCCAACCGTACTCACTTTATTACATTAGGAATCACAAACCAGCGTCCCCTCAACTAGAGGCACCAACGGTTTGTTCCTAAAAACTGATAAGAACAGATACTCTACTTGATCTTAGCCACGTCCTCCTGTGACAGCCAATCAAGGTGGCCAAAGACTGGCACCCTGAATAAGCCAGGGAGAAGACCGGGCGCATCAGACTGTTGGAACGGAGGTAAGTATTTTTTTACTTTACTTCTACTCTAATAAAGAGTGTTGCTTGCTCCGTCTCAAACAATTAGAAGAAGCTTTTTATTAATTGAAAAAAAAAAAAATAGAATGCTTCTTCTGACTGGTGGAGGTCCAGGAGTAAGTGATGCTCTTTAGTAAAGCGGAACTTCACTCTCTCAATCAACTCTATCAATGACTGATCGGGGTGCTGCCCTTCTTTCACTGTCCAATCAGCAGGCTGGAGGATGAGCAGATGTGCTGAAGAGCTCTGCCCAGACTTAGAGCTCCAGCAGAGACCTTCGGTACATCTGCACACACACGCTTACGCAGAAGGAAGGCAGCATTAAGGAGGCCCAAGACCTCTGTTTGTAAGCGCTCCGATGTGTCACAGGGCTGTGTCAGGTCTCCGAAGGCCTGTCAGATCCCTTTAGCACCTGTGTAGACTCGCTGGACATTCAAAAAATGGTGGCACCAAAGGGAGGGGAGAGAGCCATCATTAAGGGGAATGAAGTTCTCTTTAAATTTAAAAATTGTCCATTTTTTAGGGAACCAGGAAAACGTTATAAAAAAAGTCATACAGTTCATGATGTCAACTTTTGTGACTGTACAGCGTACTCACCAAGGATGGCGTGAACTCGCACCGTCAGCTGTGTCCGCAGGATGAGAGTCGGTCTCCGGCCTTTGCTGGAAGAGAGACGTAAAAGACGTAAATAAAGACTGTATATCCATCTTTTACAAGGTACACAAGCAGAACATCAAAGGTCCCTAATGAAATCATCAAATGGTCAAAAATATACACTGTAAGCTGAAGGTAGAATCCTCTTTGGTTGGGGGTTCCCCGACAACCTGAAAATTATTACATGGGATCCTCAAGGGTAAAAAAAGGTTGAGAAAGGCTGATGTGAACAATTTTGTTGTTGCAATAAAGCAGATTCCAGTTATCAATGAGTGTATGTAATAAATTGGATTAAACGCAGACATTGCCAATCAGCCATTTCCTTTCCTACAGTTTTTTATGAGTCAATAACAACATGATAAGTTATAAGTCATAAGGAAAATGTTGTAATAGGATTTGGGGATGAATCAGGTATGAGGACACACATGGCCACGTTCTAGTGCAGCATTTAGTCAGCTCAGGTTATTAATATGGATATGATGCATCAAAAAGGAAAAACACAGAAGTTAACGAGCGGGATGTTGCAGTGCTCAGAGTGACAGGCCACTAGGGGAGCCCTTGAGTTGCAACAGCTCGCTAACTCATCCGTCCTTAGAATAACAGTGCGGAGTCATTGTCCCGAGAATTCAATGTACAGAACACAACCAAATAGAACAATGCAAATAAACACAGGGATCAAGAGGACTACGTAAGTGCAGCATAGCCACTCATTCCATGGATATTAGGTGCAGCCACTCATTCTATAGATATTGCAGGTTAAATGCTTCATTTATCAAACTCTTAGACAGATGAACATTTCTCAATGCTTTAGGAACCAAATTCCACCTTTAAAAGTCTCATACTGCATGAGGGAAAAGGACAGGTTGACCGATTGGTTACTACGGGCACAGAGAACCGCTTGTCTTATGAGGTTATCGGAATAATGAAACGTTGACATTTGGAATCTCAGAACAATGACCCGATGACATCAGAGAAACTGATAAAATTACATTCTGAAACTTAAGGTTGCAGAATAATAATACGAGGCTCCTGAGCAATGGCGGGCTGGTACTAAGGGTCAAGGAGTAACGGCACATTGACACTCATGGACACAGTGCAATGCTACAATGACAACTGGGGTTCAAAAAAATACATGGATGCTTGTGGTCCCAGGACAATGATACACTGCGTTTGTGGTTCAAGAACATTGGGGGGAGTCCAAAACATTGACATACTGACACATGGGGTTTCAGAACAATGGGACACTGACATTGGGGTACCAAAACCATGGCATGTGAACACTGGGGAACCAAGACCATGAAATATAGACACTAGTGGTCCCAGAGCACACTGACACTGGGGTTCCAAAACCATGAAATACTGACACTGGGGTCCCAAAACCATGAAATACTGACACTGGGGTCCCAAAACCATGAAATACTGACACTGGGGTCCCAAAATCATGAAATACTGACACTGGGGTCCCAAAACCATGAAATACTGGCATTAGGGGTCGCAGAGCAATATTGCTAGAATACCAAAACCATGACACATTGACACTAGTGGTCTCAGGACAATGGCACCGGGGTACCGAAAGAATGACATATTGGTTACTTGTGGTCACGGCACAAGAATACACCGACACTGGGATACCAAAACTATGAAATACTGACACTAGGGGTATCAGAGCAATAATATTGGAGTACCAAAATAACGACACACTGACAGTAGAGGCACAAAAACTATGGCATACCAACACTTGGGTCCAGAAACCAAGAAATACTGGCAACTAGGAGTAACAGAGCAATGATACTGGAGTACCAAAACCATGACATTTTGACACTGGAGTACCAAAACCAATGACACTGACACTAGTGGTCTCAGAATAATGACAATGGGGTACCAAAAAGAACGACATACTGGTCCCAACACAAGGACACACTGACACTTGGGTAGCCAAAAAATTACACACTTGCACTTGTGGCCCCTGAACAATTACATGACGGCACTGGGGTACCAAAACAATGACACTGACACAAGAATATCCAAAAAGACGACACCTGATCTCAGAACAACTATATAAACTGACAGTGATCCTAGAGCAATGTCGAGCTGGATACAGAGTAGTACACAGCCACAGGGGTACAACAACAACCTGACACTAGTGGTTCAAGAACAATGGCACCGGAGTAGCAAAACAGGCAAATGGGGTCCCAGAACAATGCCAAACAAACAAGGGTCCCCAAACAATAACACAATGACCCTTTGGACAAAAGCAAAAGTCTCACAAGTTCCCAATATAACAAATCTATGAAGTTGATATCACACTTTATATATATATATATATATACATACACACACACACACACACACACACACACACACACACACACACACACACACATATACACACACACACACATATACACACAAAAGAGGCTAGAAACATCCCCGCATACCAACAAATCACTCCTCATTTGAAGATGGCGAACAATATAAGGAAAATATATAACGGATGTTGGATGGATATATTTCCTTGGTATGGGTTGCTCACCCAGCCAGTTGAGAAGTATAGAAGTCTTATTCAGAGTTACAGAAGAGGTTTGGTTTGAGTTGCTGCCTCCACAATGTGTGCTACAGAATGTTAGGCTGGGGTAGGGAGCTCGAAATTTTCTATATAAAAGGGCCAGATTACTGACTGTTAGACTTGGGGGGGGGGGGGGGGGGGGCTATTAAACAAACAATGCCTCAGGCTTGGCGGTCAGTGGGAGAAAGAAAAAATTGCATAGTGCCTGCAGTCAGTAGAAGGAGAAAAGGTGCCCCATTGTTGGTGTCAGTGAGGGTAATAATGCCCCATCGTTGGTGTCAGTGGGAAGAATAGTGCCCCATCATTGGTGTCAGTGGCAAAC
Organism: Aquarana catesbeiana; assembly: GCA_037953035.1. Lineage (NCBI taxonomy): Eukaryota > Metazoa > Chordata > Amphibia > Anura > Ranidae > Aquarana > Aquarana catesbeiana. The sequence goes on along the minus strand of JBBHAA010003470.1, from coordinate 110,619 downwards.
AAAGAGCCACATCCATCCCACAATTTGGGGACCACTGGGCTGGGGGTAGCAGTCATGAGACAAAACCAAAGGGTCTGCTCTATGGATAATGGAATACCGAACCATGGATGCCATTCACTTGTGTCAGTTTCAACTTTAGTCACACTTCTGCAGAGAAACCAATCAGCTTCTAACCTCAGCTTATTGAATTAAGCTTTGGCAATAAAACCTGGAAGCCGATTGGTTTCTATGAAGACGTGTGACTGATTTTGCACTCTTTAGCCTTAGTAAATAAACCCCAATGTATCATGTTAGTAGAGGTGCGGTCTCGGGTCACCTTGGGTCTCCTCTACCTTTCCCCATACATTTTAAAGTCTAAAGATTCCTTCTTATTACGTCAACTTGCTGAGCAAGAACGTCCCAAGTTTTCTAGTCGGTGTTACCATGTTGCTACATTACAAACCAACAAGAGTTCCTGGAGATAGACTATGATCTTACTGGGGGCAAAGTCCAACAGGAAACGGGATTAAGTATTAGGAGACCAGATGTCAAGTCTATGCTACTTAGTGGTAAAGAGCTCAGTTTTTCCAAACCAAGACTGTTTATTAAAGCATGTCTCGCTTATCCTACAGCACCGAGGAGGAGGAGGAGTGTGGGGGGGGGGTGTCCCTGCCACAATATAAACACAAGAAATACGAAATGCCAGAATTCCAGGAGGCCACCAAATGCAGCCTCAGCATGACAAGAGGCCGCAGTGTGGCCCAATTGCTTGAGAGACTGCAGCCTACCCGCTGACGGCAGGGAAAAGCGGATTCCTAGAGTGCGTACGGTTCTTGTATAAATCTGGCATGTATTATTGTATATATACTCTCTTCTCTTGAGGATCAGAGATCTGGATGTTTCCACCAATTCATCAAGGTAATGGGGAAATTCAAAAATACTGCAGGATGTACATGAGGAGAGACGTTGAGGGTTTACAGGATCACCAGTGCAATTGATGACGCATATAGGAGGTGTTTTCTTCGGATTGCCACACTAGGATGGATTTTGCATTAGAACTGCGTAGTTTAAAGAGAACCTGTCACTTTGTCCATCCGGCCCAGCAATCCCTCACCACACAGGCCTCTACCTCAGCCAGTACAAAACACCTCGACCCCCCTTCCATGTGATAGTGATCGCTACGCCTGAACGTGACAGCGCCTCTTGAAAATGTCTTTTTAAAGGCTAAACTACACGGGCAATTTTAATCTCTTTATTGAAGATAAAAATCCACCAAGATACATCATAAGACATCATGAGACCTCAGATTATGAAGAAGCAAACCTTGATCCGTGAAACGCGTTGATCTCACCATGCCTGCATAGAGGTCTCCTGAGGTCTTATGATGTAGCTCGATGGATTTTTTATCTTCAATAAAGTAATTATCACTGCTTCATACCTGGGAGTGCGGTCAACCTTTCTTGAACAATTGGCTCTTATTCAGGCTGCGGAATGGACCTGCACCACAAGGTTGAAGGGGGCAATCCTTCCCACCTGGAGCGGCACAGCCCCGTCTTTGTATCAGTTAATTTGAATCTCTTGCTACTAGAGGCTTAGTCATTTGCTGATAAGGGTCATTAGGCTAGAGCTACACCGGAGAATTTCAGCAGATCTATTGTGCTACTAAAATAGCTACACAAGCAGCATGCAGGAGCATCTTGTTGTGATCAATCACACATAATTGGAGCACAATGCGATTGTGCAAGATTCAGCACTTGTGTAGCATACTCTATAGCAGGGGTCTCCAAACATTCTAAACAGGGGGCCAGTTCACCGTCCCTCGGACTTTAGGGGGACCGGACTGTGGCCATTGGGAGTAGAAAATTACGTCAGTGGGAATAAACAATGCCCCGTCTTTGGTGTTAAGTGGGAGGAATTGTGCACCATCGTTGTTTTCAGTGGGAGAAATTGTGCCCCATCATCAGTGTCATTGGGTCCAATTGTTGAGGCCATTGGGAGGAACAGTGCTCCTTCGTTGGTGTGGGTTGGAGGAGTTGTGCCCCATTGTTGGTGTTAGTGGGAGGAATTGTGCCCCAACAATGGATTCATTTTGCCCAATTGTTGGTGACATTGGGAGGAATAGTGCCCCGTTGTTGGTGACATTGGGAGGAATAATGCCCCATCGTTGACATTGGCTGGAATAGTGCCCCATCGTTAGTGACATTGGGAGGAATAGTGCCCCATCGTTGGTGACATTGGGAGGAATAGTGCCCCATTGTTGGTGTCATTGGGAGGAATAGTGCCCCATTGTTGGTGTCATTGGGAGGAATTGTGCCCATTCACTGGTCTCAGTGGGGGGGAATTATGCCCCATTGTTGGTATCAGTGGATGAAATAGTGCCCCAATAGCCAGATAAAAGCAAGCAAAGGGCCGCATCTGACCCCTGGGCCTCAGTTTGGGGACCACTGCTCTAAAGGGAGCCAATTCTTTCATCTCAGATCAGTGATCAATTCCTACTCCTAGACAAAAAGTAAGGACCTCTGTAGCTGCAGGCAGTGGCTTTTCCCAGTAGTGACACAGCACCAAAACTTTGCCTGCTCTCCCCTCCCAGTACAGACTATACAGCTTTTAAATCTTCAGCACACACAGAGCAGGAGCTTTTTGGAAGGAACAATGCATGGTGAGCTTCGGGAGGGGATGCCCAGGAAGAGCTGAGCTGCTTAGTCAGTGCTGGGAAGGATGAGTATGGTGAGCTGAGCTGCTGAGTCACCCCTCTTCATTATCTCTTATTAGTGGCTACCATTACATAGGAGGAATCCCTTCAGTTCTCCCACATAGAGGAGTTTATCTCCCATGGTTAAGACACAGGTACTTTCATTCTATTACTAGTGTAGGACCCACTAATTCGGGGTACTTTGTCGCAGTAAGTGGGCTTAGCACTATATGACCATATAGTGTGACCAAACCCCCGTATTTTTGAATATGTTCAGGTATTTTTAACTAGCCTTGCAGGATAAATGTCATTTTTGTATGTGTGCGCTGTAATCTGTTTAGTACTGCTGGGAGGGATGCGCAGGGTAAGCTGAGCTGTTGAGAGGGATATGCATGTTGAGCTAAGCTGCTGAGTCACTGTTAGGAGGGATGCAAATGGGTGAACTGAGCTGCTGAATTAATGCTGGATGGAATGCACAGGATAAGCTGAGCTATTGAGTAACTGTTTGGAGGGATGTGCAGGATGAGCTGAGCTGTTGAAAGGGGTATGCCTGGTGAGCGGAGCCACTGTTGGGAGGGATGCAAATGGGTGAGGTGAGCTGCTAAATCAAAACTGGATGGAATGTGCAGGAAAAGCTGAGCTATTGAGTCACTGTTGGGAGAGATGTGCAGGCTGAGCTGAACTGCTGCATTAACGCTGGATGGACTTGCCCAGGAGCTGAGTCAGTGTTGGGAGAGATGCACAAGGTGAGCTGAGCTGCTGAGTCAGTGTTGAGAGGGATGCACAAGGTGAGCTGAGCTGCTGAGTCACTGTTGGGAGGGATGCACAAGGTGAGCTGAGCTGCTGAGTCACTGTTGGGAGGGATGCACAAGGTGAGCTGAGCTGCTGAGTCACTGTTGAGAGGGATGCACAAGGTGAGCTGAGCTGCTGAGTCACTGTTGAGAGGGATGCACAAGGTGAGCTGAGCTGCTGAGTCACTGTTGGGAGGGATGCACAAGGTAAGCTGAGCTCCTGAGTCACTGTTGGGATGGGGAACAGGGGGAGCTGAGCTGCTGAGAGAATAACTTAGACCACTTCTGTTTCCACTGTCAATTTTGAGAAGATCTCAACAGGCTCCCCAGTGCCTGAAGCTACAGGAGGTGAGGGCTTTTTTTTTAACATTTATTTACTTCTTAATAGGAAAATGTAACATAGCAGAACGTTCATACCCTGCAACCCACATAAACTGCTGACAGAAAATCATCAATATCTCTCAGACTTTGTCCAGTACTCTAAACTATCACAGTGCTGATGGGATCTTTTCAAAATGTCAAATTGCCTAACAAGGCTCGCTATGGACAGCTGGCCCCATGTCAAAGGTGATCTGGAAGTTACCTGTGGCATGCGCTGCGCAACATCATGAATTTTATCCAGTGCTGCTTGGCAAGGAGGTAAACATTGTTAGAGCGGTGTTTACTTTGGCTGGGTTGGGGGAATAGTTGGAGAACACGCTGGGTGTATATTGTTTATTTGCTTTCCGATCATTATCTCTTGGCCCAGAGCTTATCCAATGTCGAATGCTGGCTTGATAAAATGAAAACTAAAAACCTGGGCTATTCATAGCCGTGCCTAAACAATGGGTCTATTTCTGCAAAAGGCAGCCAACCACATTCAATTTCAGCTGGTGGGGCAAGTCTCTACAAGTGAACTACTATTTGATTGCTAGCAATAAATAGGGCTGTGACAATTGCCAGGTATTTTGTTTATGGAATATATGCTGTAAATTTGCCAACAGACATTAGAGGACATCCGGTGGCCAAGTTTGTAAGGTTGGAATCTCAGAATTTTTCTTTTCAGTTGTTTTTATTGAGTTTTCAAAAAGGGAAGGTAACAACAACAACGATGCGTAACGCGTAAAGATGAAAAAGAAGAGAAGAGAAGGAGGTTGGGTGGAATCTCAGAATTTTTGACAAGTAGTTTTAATGGGGGTAGGAGCAGGGACCGTCACCGGTTCATCAAGCGCCATCTTCAATCCATAATTCCGCTTATTGGGGCCAGAAAATAGGGTGCCTTCCACATACATAAAAAAAAAAAAACACTGTTTGTGACCTTCATATGAATGCAACTATTGCTAGCTATCGGAGATACCTTTTGTGGAAGACAATCATCTATAAAGGAAAGAACAAAAGGTACCCTCATATGCAACAGTAGGCCCCTTTGTTTTTAAGAAAACCCCTTTGGGGTTGAGCTCAAGCCTGGCCATAGACATGCAAGGGCGGAAGATTGTGCAGACATGGTCTGACTCGTCTGGAGGAAGGTCTACTAGCCAGAAGCCCTCATAGTAGGTAAGCTTGGCTCAACCTAGTGTACACACTTTTGAATATATGCCATTACTAGATTTGAAGCCCAACTCTGGGCAAAAAAAACCCAAAAAAAACAGTTTTCCCCGCACTGCATGGGTTAACTGCTCATTTTGTCCAGGGTTGACCAGAAAGCTTATACTCTCTCCTGATCCTCCGCTTCAGTGGCAAACAGCGCTCACCAACGATCCAGCGGTGGACTTTTCTTGAAGTCCTTACATCCAGAGCAGTTTTTTGGGCTTGATGATATCACAACAGTCCACTGCACAAGATCGCTAGACCATGGAGGCGTTTGGTCTAGGGCAGGAGCAGCAGGGACTGGCCTTGTGCTGGGAGGATCGGAAGATTTAGTAAGTATATCTCCCTTCTCCAAACCTCTAGACCAGGGGCGTCAAACTCAATTTCATCACAGTCCGCATCAGCCTTATGGTTGCCCTCAAAGGGCCAGTTGCATTGGTAAGACTAGATGTCAAGAGCACCTCACCCACCCTTACATCAGTTATCAAGAGTTCCCACCACCATCAGAAGTCATAAGTCCCCCACCCTTCCTTACATCACAGTGTACCCCCCCTTTACCTTGTGCTGCTGGGGGCAGACCTGGGAAACAGAACGTGTAGGGTCTGGACGAGGACCAGAGGAGGGCTGGAGTCAGCTTCCAGAGTATGCTGAATGCCAAGACCAGAAGGGAGGCAGAGACGAGGGGGTGCTGCAGATCTGTAGGAGTTGTCCTGTCCTCCTCTCTGCCGAGACGGTGGGGGGGGGGGATTAGGGCAGGAGCAGCAGGGACCAGTCTTGTGCTGAGAGGATTGGAGGATTAGGTAAGTATATCTCCCTTCTCCAATACCCTAGACCAGGAGTGTCAGAGGCTAGCCTCTCCACACTTTCACAGAGAACCGCAGGACCTGGTGGAGGAGTTCTGTCCTCCTCTCTGCTGAGACTGCTTAGACAAAGTGGGGGGCGGCGATGAGTGGAGTGCTGGAGGTGTGAGGGCCACATGAAACAGCCTGGCAGGTCATATTGGGCCCATGGGCTTTGTGTTTGACACATATGCCCTAGACAAAAGTGAGCAGTTAACCTCTGTAGTGTGGGCACAGCCCCACTGCAAGGTATAACTTTTTGGGCTGGAGTTGGGCTTTAACTATATAGTAGGTGGGATGGCCAGGCGTCCACATAGAATGTGCATGTAAGCATACATGGCCAGTGGTTGGACCCAAACGATAGATGGAGGAATTTAAGAGACTTTGGCACAGTACAATATAACTACTACTCTTAAAACTCTGTAAACACATTCCTATTAACTATTAGCATCCATTATTATTAATGTCTACTTATCAGTACCCTAAAGCCAAGTGTCACATAATAAAATCAATGGTTTCTGTTAAAACAAACAATATGGCGTTACGTGCATTAAAATCTCCATAAGTCACATTTTTTGACAGTCATGGTATATGAGCCGGGTCAGTGGCCCTTAATCCAGACTACGTCTCGGAAGCGGCTGGAATTTATGGGGGAATTTTTATGTTAAGCCATACTTCCTGTTTAGAAAGCACATTTTTCTTTTTTTGTACTGAGTTTTAAGAAGTCTAAAAAAATTTCAATAAGAAAAAAATGTTCTCACTAATTTTCTTTTTTAATCTTTTACAGTACATACTGTATACCTTGACTATTCGACACTATAGTAAGATTCATACCTATGTGTTTTAATGCACCTATTACCACGAATATCAACATGTGTCAATGCGTGGAATGGGTCAATGCGTGGAATGGGTCAATGCGTGGAATGGGTCAATGCGTGGAATGGGTCACAGCAGAGCAAAGAACACAGGAAGTTATCAGATCACTGGATTTCTGGCAGGATGAACAGGAATTTTCTTTTTTTTTTGCATGTATCAAACAGATATAATAAAATGCCTTCAATGGTATATATTAATCAGACCATCATATTCACCAGTTCATTGTTAGGTAGAGCTGCACGATTCTGTGAAAAATGTGAAAGATGATTTTTTTGCTTAAAATAAAGATCAAGATTCTCGCAGCGTAACATCATCTTTCACATTAACGAAAAAAAAAAAAACGGGCTAACTTTATTGTGTCGTTTTTTTAAATTCATTAAAGTGTATTTTTTTTCCCCAAAAAATTGCATTTGAAAGACCACTGCGCAAATACAGTGCAACATATAATATTGCAACAACCACCATTTTATTCTCTAGGGTCTCTGCTAAAATATATATATATATATATATATATATATATATATATATATATATATATATATATATATATATACTTATTGTGATTTTTTTTTTATATGCCAAAAATATGTAGCAGTATACATATTCGCCTAAATTGATTAATTATTTTATTGGATATGTTTTATAGCAGAAAGTAAAAAAAAAAGTTTTGTTTTTTTCTCAAAATTGTCGGTCTTTTTTTGTTTATAGCGCAAAAAATAAAATTCCGCAGAGGTGATCAAATACCACCAAAAGAAAGCTGTTTGTGGGGGAAAAAATTATTTGGGTACAGTATCACATGAGCGCGCAATTGTCAGTTAAAGTAAAGCAGTGCCGTATCGAAAAAAAATGGCCTGGTCATGAAGGAGGGGGGGTAAATCTTACGTAGGTCATGTGGTTAAAAGCAAGCCTATCTTTTTTGCCCCAAATGGGCATGGCACAGGTTTACTTTAAGATCTTTCTACAAACATGTAAGGTTATATTGGGGCAAATTTGTAGATTTTGGGTTGATGGTGGAAGGAGAGAGAAGCACTTGCCTATCTCGAGAGAGATAATAGTGACTGACTAGGAAAATCCATCCTGGCCAATCAAATCCCTCTGAGCAGACTTGGGCAGGGAGCATCAATCTATAACACCTGTGATTTACTACAAACAATCTTTTTTTTACAAAATAAAAATTCGAAACAAAAAAGGATTCCCAAAGCACTAAGGGTTATCACAAGAGACAGCAGCACAGCAGCAACAGCAGGCTGCTCTGATTGAAACTACAAACTAAACTGTCTGCTCACGCAGAAGTCACTGCAAGGAGTCATGTGTGTAAATTGCAGCTTGAGATAAAGAGCTCAGTAAACAGTTTTTGACTCAGCAGTAGCGGCCTGTTTTGCAGTTGACTTTGTCCAACTGACACTTCAGATTGAGCCATCCAATAACCCGAAACCTAAAATAACGCTGCCCCAGTGCAAAAAGAACCTAAATACTCACCAATCTTGCTGCCGCAACCTCTCATTCTTGCAAGGGAAAATCGCCAGCTTAAGGATCTTTAGAAGACACTTCCTCCCGCTGGCCCTTATTAAGTGAAGGAAGCAGTGGTGACATAGAGGCCAGCAGATCGAACCACAGAGCGCAGAGGGAGGGAACCAGATAATGGCAAATGTTGTTACATTGTATTTTATATTCTGGAACGTAAAATAAATAACAAAAAAAAAAAATGAATATCCCTTTTAAATATGAGGGACAGCTGTTGCCAAGCTCCTTATCCATAGTGTCATGGCTCGCTCTCCGGGGATTGCGGCTTCCCACAGTGACTCAAATCTTCTAAGAATACCGCTGATGACAGGGAGAGGAATGAATCATAATACTGAGAAAAAAAATGCAAGTTCACTGTCCCTGTCTGGGAAGATGGATGCTTTTACCGATTCATTTAGGAGAACAAAAACAGAACATGGAATTGCAGACACTTGAAGATCCACCAAAAATCAGATAGGATGGCACCTAAGTGGACAACATTAGGACTCATTTACACTTGCTTTGACTTTAAACACCCAATAAAGTGCCTCCCGCTTCGACATGCTTTTTTGAAGCTTGGCAAATGCCCTGTGTGTGTTGATTTTCGATTTGTTTCAAAGGGGCTAAGTAGAACCCCAGCTAAGTAGTACCCTCACTCAGCAGATCTCCAGCTCATTAGCACGCTCATTCAGCAGACCCCCAGCTTATTAGCACCCTCGTTCAGCAGACCCCCAGCTTATTAGTACCCTCATTCAGCTCATCCATTGCTCAATAGTACCTCTAGCTCTATCGATGCCACAACCAGTAGTACTCGCAGCTTGGCTGAACCCTTGCTCAGTGGTAACCCCCAGCTCTGCTGATCCTCTGGTTTGCTGATCCTCCTCTCTCTCTGGGTCCCCCGATCATCTCCCACTAGATTGCTCCTACGCTGCACACCATGTGTGACATCTTCTAGTATCTCCTGCTCTGGTCCCCCCAGTTCTGCTGATCCTCTGGTTTGCTGATCCACCTCTCTCTCCGGGCCCCCGTTCACCTCCCGCTAGGTTGCTCCTACGCTGCACACCATGTGTGACATCTTCTAGTATCTCCTGCTCTGGTCCCCCAGTTCTACTGATCCTCTGGTTTGCTGATCCACCTCTCTCTCCGGGCCCCCGTTCACCTCCCGCTAGGTTGCTCCTACGCTGCACACCATGTGTGACATCTTCTAGTATCTCCTGCTCTGGTCCCCCAGTTCTGCTGATCCTCTGGTTTGCTGATCCACCTCTCTCTCCGGGCCCCCGTTCACCTCCCGCTAGGTTGCTCCTACGCTGCACACCATGTGTGACATCTTCTAGTTTCTCCTGCTCTGGTCCCCCAGCTCTGCTGATCCTCTGGTTTGCTGATCTTCCTCTCTCTCCGGGCCCCCGTTCACCTCCCGCTAGGTTGCTCCTACGCTGCACACCATGTGTGACATCTTCTAGTATCTCCTGCTCTGGTCCCCCAGTTCTGCTGATCCTCTGGTTTGCTGATCCACCTCTCTCTCCGGGCCCCCCGTTCACCTCCCGCTAGGTTGCTCCTACGCTGCACACCAGGTGTGACATCTTCTAGTTTCACCTGCTCTGGTCCCCCAGTTCTGCTGATCCTCCTCTCTCTCCAGGCCCCCCGTTCACCTCCCGCTAGGTCGCTCCTACGCTACACACCGCGTGTGACATCTTCTAATTTCTCCTGCTCTGGTCCCCCAGTTCTGCTGATCCTCTGGTTTACTGATCCTCCTCTCGCCGATCACCTCCCACTAGATTGCTCCCACACTGCGCACCACGTGTGACATCTTCTAGTCCTGCTCTGGTCCCCCAGTTCTGTTGACCCTCCTCTCTCTCCGAGCCCCGATCACCTCCCACTATATTGCTCCTACGCTGCATGCCATGTGTGACATCTAGTTTCTCCTGCTCTGGTGCCCCAGCTCTGCTGATCCTTTGGTTTGTTGATCCTCCTCTCTCTACAAGCCCCGATCACCTCCCATGCTGCACACCATGTGTGACATCTTCTAGTTTCCCCTGCTCTGGTCCCCCAGTTATGCTAAACCTCCAGTTTGCTGATCCTCCTCTCCCTCTGGGCCCCGATCATCTCCCACTAGATTGCTCCTACGCTGCACGCCACATGTGGCATCTAGTTTCTCCTGCTCTGGTCCCCCAGTTCTGCTGATCCTCCTCTCTCTCCAGGCCCCCCGTTCACCTCCCGCTAGGTCGCTCCTACGCTACACACCGCGTGTGACATCTTCTAGTTTCTCCTGCTCTGGTCCCCCAGCTCTGCTGATCCTTTGGTTTGCTGGTCCTCCTCTCTCTACAAGCCCCGATCACCTCCCACGCTGCACACCATGTGTGACATCTTCTAGTTTCCCCTGCTCTGGTCCCCCAGTTCTGCTGATTCTCCACTGCTCAGTCCTTTCCCTCTGGTCCCCGCTCACCTTCTGCTATAGCGTTCTCATGTAGCAAACCACGTGTGCCACCTGCTGGTTGCTCCACTCCAGTCCAGACCCTTTTCACCTTCCTGCTGCTCCATACTGCACACCAGATGTGACAGCTGCACCAGACACTTCCAGAATATATACACATGAACCTACCGATGATGTCTTTCCAGTTCTCTTGTTGGTTTCCCAGTGCATCCTGGGATATCTCATACCTGCAATACCTCCAAAACAAAGCTGAGAAAAAGCCCCTCAAATGCTTCAGGTGCTGTTAGCGAGCGCTGTCATAGACTTCTATGGAGGCTTTGGAGACGCTTTGAAGTATTAAAAAAGCAACACGAGGAATAATTTTTCAAGCAAAGCAAAAACGTGTGACCAGGACTGTAAGGTGACCATTTTATTTAGCGACAGGGGCTTTGATTGGCATTCAGGGTGCTTTAAAAAAAAAGCCTGTCCAATGCCACATTTTGAAGCAAGTGTAAACAAGGCCTTAGTACCTTGTAGCACTGGGAACCTGTGTTCAATTCCCAAGAATAACACTAACAGCAGTTTGTATATGGATCTCATCCTGGCGTTCTTCATCAATGTATCTAATATTTTTAATATTACAGCAAGAGAAGGGAGACTGCCCTTGTTTCAAAATGTAGAGGTGGTATAAATGAGAATTACAATGGGGAAACCACACCTCTGCAGACCACAAGAGATACAGAAAACCATTGACTTATCCAGCCCTCCGATATATCACCACAACTGACCTCATTTTTGGTGGGATTCGATTTTTAATTGAAGGGAAATAAACCATTTGGAGAGAGGCGTATCAGTATTGGTGCGTCTGGGAGAGGCGGTCATTGCGTGCGACCGTCTAAATGCAAAATCCCACGATCCATATTTCCCACAACATTGGGAGTGATGGAATGACTAGCTGATACCTGTAATTATGTGTTGGAGTAATACACTGCCTCCATTGTATTCTGCACACACGCAATTACTAGCAGTCAGCAGAGCGTGCAGGGACCGCGCGTCAGGTGGGACCACGTCTAATATTCCTCCCTCAGTGCAATTATCGCCAAAAAGGAGAAAGCTACTCAGCACTTAACTATGCATGGGAAATGCCTACATAGTCCTCTTACCGTGACAGACCATCCCAGGGTTACTGGGCGACTATACAGAACATGCTGTCATAAGACATAAAATGGTGCAGGGAAATATTCAGTCTGTCTGTATAACGTATAAAAAACCATCTATAACAATCTACCAAATCGAAATCTATTAAGCTTGGTTCACACTACCGTGGCTGCGATTGGATTCAATTTTTAGTGCGATTATGCAGTGCGAGTTGGTTGCATTTTGGATGGGATTTGCATATTATATGGGGTCAAAATTACTAGTACAGGAAACTTTTCCAAAATTGCACCAAGAGATCGTACTAGTGTGAACCAGGCCGTAAAGTAAATCAAATCATATAAATCAATCTGTTTATCCATCCATAAGGATCAATTAATCAATCTAAATCAATCTACCTACATCAATCTATCTAAATCAATCAATCTAGCTGTATCAACCTATTCTATATAAACCATCTTATCAATAAATGTATCTATATCAATCTAAATAAATATATCTAAACCAATCAATCTATTTAAATCAAATCAATCAATATCTCTCTACCTAAATCTATCTATATCAATCTATACAAACTCATCCTATCACAACAATGGCAACTGAGAGGAATGGCGACTGAGAGGGGTTGCGGCTGTTGCGTGCTGCATTGTTCGTAGGCCTGTGAGTGCGCCCCGGTGTCCGTAGGCCTGCGAGTGCGCCCCCGTGTCCGTAGGCATGCGAGTGCGCCCCCGTGTCCGCAGGCTTGCGAGTGCGCCCCGGTGTCCGAACGCCTGTGTGCGCTCCCCGGTGTCCTTACATTCTGGGAACTCCTATCCCCTCAGCTGTGTTTTCTTGACAACAAACCAATACCAGTTTCTGTGTGGTAAAAACATGGCTGCCGAAGGTGTTTATAATGTCAGCATTGTTGATTTCCATGGCTGCCACCCAAGGAAGACAGATCACACTTCCCACGTGTCTCCCTGACATGTTCTGTGATGTCCGTCACAAAGAAACACGTATAAAAAAATAAACCTTTCTTCAGTCACAGAGGGCACATGATAGTTGCGGGCGGAATAAACAAGCGGATATGAAGCAAGGACCAGTACCATGTGATCTGAACATTAAAGCGGACCTTCTGTCAAAATCAATTTATTATTTTATTTAATGAGTTCACATCTACCAAAAAAATGTCTATGCAGATAATGGGTGTCTGTACATAAATACATGATGCCTGACTGTTATACTCCCAGGACATTGCTAAGTGAGACCTAGTCATTACTGCTCACCTGCGCGCCGCAGTGTCCGTAGGCCTGTGTGCGCGCCGCGGTCCGTAGGCCTGTGTGCGCGCCTCGGTCCGTAGGCCTGTGTGCGCGCCGCGGTCCGTAGGCCTGTGTGCGCGCCGCGGTCCGTAGGCCTGTGTGCGCGCCGCGGTCCGTAGGCCTGTGTGCGCGCCGCGGTCCGTAGGCCTGTGTGCGCGCCGCGGTCCGTAGGCCTGTGTGCGCGCCGCGGTCCGTAGGCCTGTGTGCGCGCCGCGGTCCGTAGGCCTGTGTGCGCGCCGCGGTCCGTAGGCCTGTGTGCGCGCCGCGGTCCGTAGGCCTGTGTGCGCGCCGCGGTCCGTAGGCCTGTGTGCGCGCCGCGGTCCGTAGGCCTGTGTGCGCGCCGCGGTCCGTAGGCCTGTGTGCGCGCCGCGGTCCGTAGGCCTGTGTGCGCGCCGCGGTCCGTAGGCCTGTGTGCACGCCGCGGTCCATAGGCCTGTGTGCACGCCGCGGTCCATAGGCCTGTGTGCACGCCGCGGTTCATAGGCCTGTGTGCACGCCGCGGTTCATAGGCCTGTGTGCACGCCGCAGTCCTTAGGCCTGTGTGCACGCCGCAGTCCTTAGGCTTGTGTGCACGCCGCAGTCCTTAGGCCTGTGTGCGCACCGAGGTCCTTAGGCCTGTGTGCGCACCGCGGTCCATAGGCCTGTGTGCGCACCGCGGTCCATAGGCCTGTGTGCGCACCGCGGTCCATAGGCCTGTGTGCGCACCGCGGTCCATAGGCCTGTGTGCGCACCGCGGTCCATAGGCCTGTGTGCGCACCGCGGTCCATAGGCCTGTGTGCGCACCGCGGTCCATAGGCCTGTGTGCGCACCGCGGTCCATAGGCCTGTGTGCGCACCTTGGTGTCCATAGGCCTATGCGCACCAGGGTATCCTTACACTGTTGACATTCTGGGAACTCCTCTCCCCTCAGCTGTGTTTTTTTTACAACAAACCAATATCAGTTTCTGTGTGGTAAAAACATGGCTGCCGCAGGTGTTTATGATGTCGGCATTGTTGATTTCCATGGCTGCCACCCAAGGAAGACAGATCGCGCTTCCCACGTGTCTCCCTGACATGTTCTGTGATGTCTGTCACAAAGAAACACGTATAAAAAAAATAAAAAACCTTTCTTCAGTCACGGAGGGTGAATGATAGTTGTGGGCGGAATAAACAAAGGATATGAAGCAAGGCCCGGTACCATGTGATCTGAACATTAAAGCTCTTCTGTCAAAATCAATTTATTATTTTATTTAACGGTTTAGTTCATCTCTACCGAAATACTGCCTATGCAGATAATGGGTGTCTGTAGATAAATACATGATGCCTGACTGGAATACTCCCAGGACAGTGAGGCCTAGTCATTACTGCTCACCTCCTCCATCACAGGAGTGAGCTCTCAAATGCTGAGCTCGGAGCTACTGTATCAAGGGAGAGAAAGCATGTGAGGGGGTTTATATCAGAGAAAAACTCACTCCTGTGATGGTGATGAGTGTAATGACAAGGCCTTACTTAGCAATGTCCTAGGAGTATTCCAGTCATGCTTCAGGAGCTATGTAAATGGCCTACATCTATAGCAAGGGCATTATTCAATGTTAGTCAAAGTTTGTTTTTTTATCTACAGACACCCCTTATCTGCATTTTTTTAAAGGTAAACTAACCCTTTAAATGGCTGAATTGTACGATGGTCTTCAAAAATTAAGCTATAAAGGGTTCGTTTACCTTTACCAAAAAACTGCCGGTAAAGGTAAGGAACCCCTATAGAAAAAAAATAAATAAAACTGTGCAGCTTTAACTAAAGCTAAATAATGCCCTTGCTATAGGTGAAGGCCCTTTAAGTACCTCATGAAGCCTGACTGAAAAATTCCTAGAGATCACGTCATTCTAACCTGACTTAAAGAGTTAGTTCACCTTTACCAAAAAAAAAACACCTAAGCAGATAGACAAAAACAAACTGTGCAGCTTTGACTAAAGTGGAATAATGCCCTTGCTATAAAGAAATCTCCCCCCAGAAAAAATTGGACTTTTTAGGCTCAATGATTCCTTGAGTCTAAAAAGTCCCAATTTCTGAGGGGAGATTTCTTTCTCTATCCATATTAGGGGTGTGGCCTTTTTAAGCAGAAACATACAACCTTGTTTATTTTATATGCCCTTGCTATAGGTGTAGGCTGCTTACCTGCTTACTGTTCACCTCCAACATCACAGGAGCAAGCTCAGAGCTACTGCGTCAGGGGAGAGAGAATGCATGCAAGGGGGGTTAAATTGGAGTAAGAGTTCACTCTTGTGACGCATTTCGTCAGCAACGTCTGACGTCATCAGGGGTCATGTGGTCTATGACCCCTAATGTCACGTCAGACGTTGCTGGCGAAACGCGTCGGATCTGTTAATGCGTGACACATCACTTCCGCCTTCTGTCTGGAGCGCAAACGGCGCACCTACTCGTGTATTCCTGTTTGGGACAATTTTAACTTACCATACTGTGATACTTGTTAATAGCAATAAATATTTTTTATATACTGCACCATGAGGAGTCTCTTTTCTCCCTTTGGGTTTATGATCACATCATCGCTTGACGGAATTACAACTACTGGGGACCGTAATACCATCGAGGACACATCTTTATTGCTACATCACGCTATTTGACTACCTGTAATGGGTGTCAATTTGGTCCGGTGAGTAGGATGTCTGCTTGATTATCGGTGGAAGACGGCACATATCTTTCACAGCAATTCATACCTATTTTTAGTTTATTTTTTCATTTTTCACTCGGATTGAAGATCTGGTGGTGGTTTATGGACTTATTGTATAATTTACACATGATTTATGATCGCGGTATGAAATATTATTACGTTTCTTCATTATTAAACTTTGGTCAAAGCTGCACAGTTTGTTTTTATCTACCTGTAGGTAGTTTTTTGGTAAAGGTGAACTAACCCTTTAAGGCCTCATTCACTGAAGCGTACCAATCCATACACCTGTGCAAAGGGCTGTCTTCATCCACACAGGTGTTCCATGCAGCCTGCTGAAATCAATGACACAGACTGCGTTCTAATCCATGCATCAGACCCGCAAGAATTTACACTCCGGGATGCACTTGGAGACCCATACATGGGGCTGCACCGAACACCTGTGCATGCCGGGCGGGTGAGGATGGCGTGTCGCACAGGTGTACGGATCGGCACTGCCATGTGAACCCGGCCTAAAAATGGAATTAAACTGAACCAGACGGAGAAGTGCCACTGAACTAATTATATACGGCAGTTGAGAATGAACATGACTTTAGGCCTCATCCTTGTCACTCCGGACTGACATAGACAAGCCAGCTGTTGTTCTATGCATGCGGCAGATACTCTGTAATATGAACTCAGAAGATCCCAATACGTTATACTGATCCGTTACAAGGCACTGGAGATTAATAGTACACACATTGGCAGAGGGCAGGTCACACAGTACTAAAGGTCAAAGCCGCACATAGTTATCCCATACAGCCATGCATGGTCACCTGTGGAGATGTTGAATGGAGGAACATTGAGGTGCATCCAGATGCTGCTGTTGCCTTATTGCAGGAATGAAAATGGACCTGAACTCAAAAAGTGAAGATTTGTTGTGTAACATGGAACATCAAAACGTGTGAATTGTGCCCACAGCAGTGTACGTTCCGGTATGTGAGGGTGCCTAGGCATTCCTGTGCCTACAGCCAAATATCAGTATATCTGCCGTGTGAGTTCTTAGGCACTGCTACCTCTGACCGCTATTCTTGTGAGAGTTAAAGTGAAAATTGGTGATGTTACTACTGTGCTGCTCACTGTTCTCCTTGCTGGAGATTCTGACATGAGGAAGCAAAACCATGCCTCTACCAAGATGGCCGCCTCCACACAGAGGCACAGTGCAAAGCACGTAAGTAAAACAGTTGTATGGCACAAAGGCTGGGTGGAGGGTGGATCCAATCGATAAGTCTACTCTGTGGGTATTTCAATTAGATGGTTATGGATAGATCTTCTGGTGCTTGTTCACTGTAAGAGAATAATGGGACAGGGGACGTCACCATCTAAGTGTAGATATTTATTAAATCACTGGTTTCACTGGCATCCATGCACCCATCCTCTATCTGCAACCTATTATGCATTACCTGGCAACGCTTTCCTGCTGAACTCTGTTAGGTCACACAACAGCTTCCAGGCTTTACCCGGCAGCTTCCCTGATAAACACTGCAGATGCCTGCAGGACTTACTGTGCCAAATCTCTTATTTTATACAAGTAAGTGTAACTGGTTTTTATCCATTGGTTTTAATAAATATCTACACTTATATGGTGGCGCCCCCCTGCTCATTATTCTCTTACAGTGAACAGTGCAGAACAAGGCATGGCAAGTCAGTAAAGGGAAAAGATCAGCACCAGGGAGACCACAGACAATACTGGTGACTAGTCCTTTGCCTGCCTTTTGCGCACAGCTTCCAGAGTGCTGCTCCTCTTGAACAGGTCATGGAGCCGGAGACCCAAGTAGGATGCAGACTTGAGAACCAGAAATGATTAATGTTAGCAGTGGCCATGGAGGTGACACAAAAAGATACAGAGGAGTCTTGGGGAAACAGGATACCTGTTGGCACCAGGGGACAAGGCCAGTGTGCCCGCTTGTACAGCAATGGTGAGTCCTTAGAAGAGCCCAAGGCACAGAAGCCCAGAAGCCACCTTGTTTTCATCAGAGTTTCCAAAGGTGGACTTGGGTTTTGCCGCAGAGGAAATCCAGGTCGTGGCTCTCTAACTCACCCAAGTAGATAGCTGAGAGCTGAGAACCCGGGGAAGAGCCCTTGAAGCGGGGAGATGCTGGGATCACTAGTCTGTAGATAACATAATCCAAGATAGTAGGAATCCACAGAATAACACAGGAGGAAAACAGGCTTGAGTGCATGGGTGCAGGTACAGGATGGGGGCTCAGGGATCACAAGGCTGGAAGCAGACCAGAGTACATGATGATCACTGGAGAGTGTGTTGATCCCCCCCCCCCCCGCCTCCCCAGGCAACAGTCAACTGGCACACATCTGCTCGATCCATGGACAACAGATTGTCCATTATGGCCAGACTGTCCAACTTATTCGAGCTGCACAATGGTGTTCTGAATTTCTTTCAACAGGTGCACTTCAAAAACAGACTATGATGACCGCCTGAGCAGTTACTATCTCTTGTTTCTGTTTACGACATGGTCATTCCAGAGGTCTCGCTGTGTAGATATGAAATTCCCGACATCCTGAGTCATGATACCAATTACTCCAGGAATTGGTTTAGAACATCAGGTCAAATTCTGAGAGCTGTTGTTTTTTAGCTGGAATGGTTACATGAAAAGGCTTATATAATGGCAGGCCTTGTCCACAAAATCTGCTGCAACAGAAAAAGGAGCCACTGCTCACCATCAACTCACCGTCTCTCCAGCAACCAGAGAATGACAAATCTGGTGAGCTTTGCCACGATGAACTGCAATGTTCCCCTGCACCAGTGTACAACCCTAAATATGCCACGTCCGGCTGATCGGAAAGTCACGCACATTATCCCAGTCTTAGTCTGTAGGGTTCAATATTGAGTTGGCACACCCTTTGCAGCTATAACAGCTTCACCTCTTCTGGGAAGGCTTTCCACAAGGTTTAGGAGTGTGTCTATGGAAACGTTTGACCATTCTTCCAGAAGCGCATTTGTGAGGTCAGGCACTGATGCTGGACAAGAAGGCCCGGCTCACAGTCTCCGCTCTTATTCATCGCAAAGGTGTTCTATCGGGTTGAGGTCAGGTCTCTGTGCAGGCCAGTCAAGTTCCTCCACCCCAAACTCACTCATCCACCCTGCTTTGAGCACTGGTGATAGTCATTTGGTGGAGGGGGGGATTATGGTGTGGGGTTGTTTTTCAGGGGTTGGGCTTGGCCGGTCAGTTCCAGTGAAAGGAAACTCCTAAGGCGTCAGCATACCAGGACAATTTCATACTCGGAACAGTTTGGGGATGGCCCCTTCCTGTTACATGACAACACTGGATTCCCTGGGGGAAGGGGGGAGGTCAGTATGTTTTTGTTTTTTTTAGGACAACCCAGATATCAAAGTTAGAGGAAAAAAAAGGGGGGGATGGAAGTTCCTCTATTAAGGCCTCATGCACACTAAATGTCTTGCTAAGGCCGGCTGTAGACGGTTTGAAGTTTGGCCGGTTCAACAGGAACCGGACGATTTTCGAAACATGTATGGGCAGGCTAAATGTTCCCAAGTTAATAGATCGATCAGCTTGAGTACAACCAGCCTGCTGGATAGTACATGTGATTATCGCTAGCGGCTGGTATAGCCTCTAGCAATAATCCCTGTGTTCACTTGGTGAGGGTGGCTTCCCCTCCCTCTACCAGGAGGATACAATGGCCTGACGGGAGGGATTCCCCTTCGCTCCATCTATTGCCGGCTTAACTCTCCTAGACTCCTTTCCTCCTGGCAGAAGCATTTTGGCAAAAAAAAACGCTTGACACTTGAAAACAAGAACGCGTTTAGGCATGCCAAGCGCTTGGGCATTAATTCATTTCATTAAAAAAAACGCTTGAGACCTGTAAATATAACACGTTTAGGCGTGTCAGGTGCTTGGGTGGTAATTCATGTCATTGGCCAGAATAAAAATGTATTTTGGCCACTGAAATTAACTGAAGCTCAAGCACTAAACGCAACTAGAGTTACCACGTGATTAGGTGTGTTTACAAGCATTCTGACAGTTTGCGCGGCGCTTTACAATGTAGAGGGGGGACAGCACAATTACAGTACAGTTCAATACAGAAGGGACAGGAGGGCCCTGTTTGTAGAGCTTACATTCTAGGGAGGGGGTGGTGGTACAAAAGGTAATAGATGCGGGGAATTATTTGATGGGGTTGTTAGGTGGGTGTGGGATAGGCTTCCCTGAATAAGTGAGTTTTCAGGGACCTCCTAAAGGTGGACAGGTTAGGGGCTGATCGGAACTACCATGGCAGGGAATTCCAGAGGATGGGAGAGGCTCTGGAGAAGTCCTGAAGGCGAGCATGAGGGGAGGTAACAAGGGAGATAGAGAGCAGGAGGTCCTGGGAGGAGCGGAGGGGACAATTTGGGCAATATCTGCAGATGAGGTTGGTGATGTAGCTGGGGGCGATGTTGTGGATGGCCTTGTATGTTGTGGTTAGCATTTTGAATTTTATACGGTGGGGTAGGGGAAGCCAGTGAAGGGATTGGCAGAGAGGGGCAGCAGTCACGGATCAATTAGTGAGGTGTATTAGTCTAGCAGCAGCATTCATAATAGACTGAAGGGGGGATAGCCTGTGTAAGCGTAGGCCATTAAGGAGAGAGTTGCAATAGTCAAGGCGGGAAATAATCAAGGAGTGAATAAGTTGCTTTGTGGTGTCGTTAATCAGGAAGGGTCGAATTCTGGAGATGTTGCGGAGGTTGAGGCGGCAGTATTTAGCCAGTGATTGGATGTGGGGGCTGAAGGGGAGGTCAGAGTCAAGGATTACACGCAGTACCCTGGCATGTGTGGAGGGACCAATGGTTGTGCTGTTGATCTTAATGGTAAAGTCATGGGGGGGGGGGACCGGGAAGAAGGAAATATCACAAGCTCAGTTTTAGAAAGATTGAGTTTGAGAAAGTGGTGTGACATCCATACCGATATGTCATTCAGTAAGTTTGAGATCCGTGGGGGTGAGTTGAGGAGTGGAGAGATAGATCTGGGTGTCGTCGGCATAGAGGTGATATTGGAAGCCATGGGAGGGTATCAACTGGCCCAGGGAGGGTATCAACTGGCCCAGGGAGTAGGTATAGAGCGAGAATAGGAGGGGCCCAAGGACAGAGCCTTGGGGTACCCCAACAGAAAGAGGAGCGGAGGAGTTGTAAGTGACAATGAAAGTGCGCTGAGATAGGTAGGAGGAGAACCA
This sequence comes from Aquarana catesbeiana, assembly GCA_037953035.1. Taxonomy (NCBI): domain Eukaryota; kingdom Metazoa; phylum Chordata; class Amphibia; order Anura; family Ranidae; genus Aquarana; species Aquarana catesbeiana. The sequence goes on along the minus strand of JBBHAA010003470.1, from coordinate 89,628 downwards.
GGATAAAGCAGAATCACGGAGGCCAAGGGAGTGTAGTTTGCTAAGGAGGAGCAGGTGGTCAACTGTGTCAAAGGCAGCAGAGAGATCTAAGAGTATGAGTATGGAGTAATGGCCATTGGTTTTAGGAGTTTTAGTAGGTCATTGGTGAGTTTTAGTAGGACATATGCATGCTTCCATTGCAGGCCTCTACTTCAGAAAATGCTGGTCTCCTGGCTATCATGCTGCCCGTTCCACCTTTACTACTCCGAGTCTCTAACCCGAAACAAGTTTGCAAAAAAAAGACTTCTGACTTTCAAGATCTCCATACTTGTTCCTGGTCATTAAGTTACTAGGCAGGTGCCAAGGTCAGAGAGACAAGGGGGTCAGCAATGGTAGCCCTCATATTTCTCTTTAAAGTGTGCTCGGTGATAAACGATCGGAGATTACAGAAACGTGCAATAAAACACCCCCCCAGACGAAAGCGGAGATCTTCCACCAGGCAAATTCTGCATAACTGAACTCAGACGGCGCTGGCACCTCGCCACGCAGAACAGATTGTGTAGAAGATAAAATAACTCTTCCAGGGAAGGTTTGCTGGCTCGTCCTGTCATCAGGTCCATGTCCTCCTATTACACATGACACGCTGAACATATGGACGACATAACGGACTCCATGTGGATATAGAACAGCGAGAAGGCAGCAAATGCTGCGTGTTATAAACCCAATTACTAAAACAACGTTACTCAATCCTTTTTTAAGTCGAGGCACCCTCTAAAATTATGTAAAATCTCAAAGCACCCCAGGCCCAAAGTTTTACTTATTAGTGGGAATCCTGAGCCTGGGACGATGCACACAACCATCTTGATAAAAAAGACAAAAAAAAAAAACACATCAGAAGCCCCCCCCTTTACATCAGAGGTCCCTCCCTACATCACATCAGGCCCCCCTTACCATAAGAGACCTCTATTCAGGTCAGAGGACCTCATATCACCACAGAGCCCCCTCAATAACATAGTCAGAAGCCCCCATCACATCAGGATCCCTCCTTAACAATAGAGTCCTCTCTTCGGCTGCATTCACATCTGAGCGTAGCATATTTTTCAGCATTTTTTGGTGCGTTTTTATGCACAATTTCCGTGTTTTTATACAGCGTTTTTCAGCTTTGCCATTTTTTTTATTAGCCAATAGAGAAAACTATTATATGTTTTGCCTCATTTTTTGCTAGGTATTTTAGCTTTTATTTCTTTTTTTATTATTACTATTTATTTGTTATTATTTTTTGTCCTTAGGGTGAAGTGGGGTACACACTATGAAAAAAAACGATTTTCCTCGTTGCTTCACAGCAAATGGGAACCGAAGAACAAAAATTCTCGTAGGACAAAGGCTCATTTTGTTGTTTATTGTTTCTGATCATGCGCAGTCTTTCGTTACCGATATTTCTTGTATGAAAATCGCGCGAAAATGGTACACATTAAACGAAAATCACTTGTTCTGTTCCCGTACGAGAGAAATTTTGGCGTATGTCCCTTCGGGAAATTTCGTATTAAAATTTGGAATCGGCTGTCAAAAGTTGTGTACGCTATACGAAAATTCTTTGGACGAAAATGTTCGCCCGATATTCTTATAGCGTGTACGAGCCTTAAGGGATTAGAGTTAAGGTTAGGATTAGGAGCTGGGGTTGGGGTTAGGATTAGGATTAGGGTTTAGGGTTATTATTTCATTTTTTGTTAGGGTGTTACTACTACTACTGCTACTAATAATAATAAATGTAAAATAAAATAAATAAAAATAATCAAATAAATAAATTCAATAAATAAATACTAAGTAATAATAAATAAATAATTAACCCCTAACCTTAACCCTTAAAATATATATATAATAAACTAAAACACTATAACACAAAATAAATAAATTATAGGGTTTGGGTGTTTATTATTAATAATAACAATAACAATTTAATATTTTTTAAGGTTAGGGGTTATTTGTGTATTATTACATATTATTTTTATTTTATTTATGATTATCTTTAGTTATTTTTGTATTTTGCATTTGTTCAAATACTACTACTATTCTATTTGAAATTAATTTAATTTGAGCAGAAAATTGCCCAAAAAACGTGCAAGAAAAAAGCAGGAACGGCGCGTTTCCATTCATTTCTATGAGGATAAAAACAGATTCGAGCTACAAAAAAAAAAAAAGCTGCAGAACTTTTGAGATTGAGGCGTTTGGCTTCAGGCGCTTGGAGTGGAGATGTGAACCAACTCCACAGAGAATAATTGCTTCTTTTTGTTTTTTTTTTCTCCTCCAGCATTTTGGAGCTTTGAGCTTCAAGCTACAGAATGCCGAGATGTGAATGGGGGTCTTCAGGTCAGAGGCCCCCCCCCCCCTATGATGACAGAGCCCCCAAATCACACAGAGACAGAGCATGGGGGGGAAGAAGATGCTGCAGGGGGGGCCAGTCTAGTGGTACGGAGGATTACATTTTCTTCTTTGTGCCCCCCCATGACCTAAACAAGCAATTAACCCTTGCACCCTTGCAGTGCAGGGGCAACCCCACTTGCAAGGGATCACGTTAAATCAGGGGGTCTCAAACTGGCGTCCCTCCAGCTGTTGCAAAACTACAAGTCCCATGAGGCATTGCAAGGCTGACAGTTACAAGCATGACCCCCACAGGCAGAGGCATAATGAGACTTGTAGTTTCGCAACAGCTGGAGGGCCACCAGTTTGAGACCCCCTGCTTAAAGTCTCCTGGAGTTGGGCTCTTTTATACCCCATTGCATCACAAATCGCTGTGTGCTTCACCACCATAACACGTCATAGCATCCCGTTACCCATGGTAACCTGCTCCTTAGCAACTGGAGAGAAAAGTCTCACTGGTTGCTATGGGACACAAGAGCCTGTCCCCCCCCCCCCCCCCCCCACGTTACAAAATAGAGAAGAGGTTATCCCGTCAGGACGGATAGACATTTTGCAGAGTCCCCGGACGCAGCACATAAATAGAAACCACAAAACATTATTTCTTTCCATTTCCAACGCACACATGCCTTTCACATATTACTCATAAAGCTAAAATTAAATGCAGCGGCTCGCCAAAATATTTGGTAACACAAAGCAGCCGCCCCCCCTCCCTCCGGTAGGATTTGCAGGACAGGAGGGATTCCCGGGGGGGGGCTCTCTTCATAGGGATGTCTTCATAGGGATGTCATGTACACTCTTGCTGGAAGACAGAAAGTTTCCTTTTTGCCGGCAAAAGAACACGATGTTCCCCCTGGAGAGAATTGGCCCTTCACCGCCATCATGACCGGGAGCTGATGAGGGGGGGAAAGAATTTGGACAGGTAATCGGTACTCCTGAAGAGGCCCGGTGGTGTCATTTCAGGCGCTGGCTCGGGATCAGAAACAACAGAAAATTTAGTCCATTCAGCACTTTTGGGGCCCTGCAATTAAATCCTCCTTAAAAATCCACCAAGAGTATCATTATTGAGCCGGCCAGGGGAGGCACAGAAACCTGTAATTTGGGAGAATGCCACCAGGCAATCGGGAGGGGGGGAGAAGTCTGCCAGCGAGGCTTTCTACACAGCATTTCCCTATAGAAGGTTTAAAGGGAAACTTTTTGCCCAAAAAAAAAAAAAAAACGAGCCAAGAGTCTATCTTTGGTATAAGTGTAGGCCATTTATGTACCTCATGTAGCCTGGCTGGAATATTCCCAGGTTGCTGCTACAGACATCCCAACCTGCAAAAACTCATTTCACGGACGTGGCGCTCAACCCACCAGCCAGTCTGCTTCCAACCGAATTCTCCTAACAATTTGCGTTAAAAACAGAGGTTTTTGTTTGCACACATTTGCAAATACACGCGTAAGTTGCAGGGTCACTTCACAAGACCCCAGTATTATCTGCAGTCCTAACGCTATACATTTTCTGAAAGCCTCCATAGTGAAAGAACATGCATTATAAATGGATAGGCAGAGGGCAGGTGAGCCAGGAGGGAGCCCACCCTTCCTTAAAGGCACAGGGGCGCAGTGGAAACCCAGCACTTAGCACCATGGAAGCAAAAGGTGTCCAGTGCGCCCCCTCACCAATATTACATCAGAACAACTAGCCACTGCCCCCGCCTATAACTGGCCTTCGCAGCAAGGAGAACATGGAAAGGCCCCGCATGTCAAACAAAACCAAAGAAAATTCCCAGCTCAACTCACCAACCAGCCTGCAACCAACCAAATTATCCAAACAGTTTGCGTTAAATGTTGTGCCCCTTTAAGGAGGGGTGGGCTCCCCTCCAGGCTCAGCTGCCCTCTATCTATCCATTATTATGTATGTGCTTCTACTATGGAGGCTCTCAAAAATGTACAGAGTTAGGACTGCAGATAATACTGGGGTGCTGTGAAGTGGCTCTGCAGCTTACGCATGTATTTTCGAATGTGTGCGAAAAAAAACCTGTTAGACAGGATCATTTGGTTAGCTGCAGGTTGGTTGGTGAGTTGAGCTGAAAATTATCTTTGGTTTTGTTAAACTTTCCAACATGCCCATTCGATAGAAGCCAATCATTAGAGCGATTTCTCTCAAGCGTGAACAGCCATACATGGAATCGAAATTCAGCTGGTCCTTGCCGAACCAGTTGACTGTCGATCTATGACAAGCTTTAGGCCAGCCTTCCTCAACCTTTTCAACACAGAGGAACCCTTGAAATAATTCTCCAGTCTTGGGGAACCCCTGCTAAAAATTAGAAATCTACAACTCCTGATACATTAGTATGATGGTCATTGGGAAGAATGGTCCTTACACTTGTGTTCATTGGGAAGAATTACCTCCTTACAGATAGCTAAAAAGATCAATGGTGTCAGTGGGAGCTTATCTGAGAGGCAGAAATTGCCCAATGCTGACGGAACCCCTTGCAACCTCTGGAGGAACCCTAGGGTTTCCCCGGAAACCTGGTTGAAAATCACTGCTTTAGGCTTTCACCAATCCTTCAATGGAACTCCTCACAATTTTTTTTCATTAATGTGGACCTTATCAGAACTGGTAGCATTCAGTAGTAATATAATGTCTTCCAAAAAAGTGAGCATGCTGGCATTCTCTCACGGGAAACCACTTCCCAGGAACAAGGCTAAACAAATATTGAGATAAAAGGGTCGTCCGTATTACTTGGAATTCCCATTAAGGACGAATCCTAAGTGAGGGCTTGGCTCCTTTCCTGCTCCTGAGTGTCGGATGAAGGCCCGCCGCGTAGTCCTATAACTCAAGCCTTATAAACACCTCGCAGTTGGTAGGAACAGAAAGTAAACTGTTTACTTCAAGCTTTGTTGATGGGAACGGTGATCAGGTACAACATGGTCAGAATGCGGCTCCAGAATCCTAATGGAATCCGCTTGTTACCAGATACGTCCCGAGCCTAAATGGGCTTTTAATGGCGTTTTATAAAGATCTCCGCAGCTTTTCACTATAAAGGGGCAAGCGTGGTATTAAATCGGTAGTAAACTCTAACGTAAAACTTATACCCTACAGGTAAGATTATAATAAATAGTACCTATAGGTATTGTGAACATCTCACATCTCCCAAACTTGCCTTATATGGGAGAAATTCAAATGGGCTCCAACTGATGACATCACACTCCGTGTGCCATGAATACAGAGCACCGCGCCGATATGATGTCACTCCCGCAGCGCGGCACATTTCCAATGAATCTCCCTCATTAGGAAGATTTCCCTTAACTTCTTGTCTTACACACTCAACTGAAAGTCTTTTCAACAGGATATCTTTCCAATGTCAGATATCCTCTCTTACACTGGACATACACTGTTTGAAGTTTTGTCAGTTCCTGATGAACCAGCCGAAATTCACTCAACGCTTGGCCTTGTCAGTGGTGTCCCTCTCTACTACCCTTGATTGAAAGATCAAAGGAGCCAGGTGAAAAATGATCAGCCAATCAGATTGCTGCATTTTGACCGATGTCGGGATCCGCTGCCGCAATACAACAGCTGCAGCCAGTACGGTACAGGTTCGTCCAGCGCCCAGGGCAAGGATGAGGAATGGCGTTCCTCCCCGGCTGCTGAAGCATGAGGTAGAATGGGTGTAACGCCCTGCACCCTTTCTATGACCCCTTGCTCCAGCTGCCCATGGTCGGCACGGAGTGTGCACTGCACATGCATGGCCACTGGCTTGCTTTCTCGCAGTTAGAAGGTAGTTGCGCATGCATGGTATATTTTGCATGCCAGCTGTGGGCAGATGGGGTGAAGTTTGGGCATGTTGGAGTGTGGTGTGAGAGCAGACATGAAGTTGCCAGCCACTGATCTGGAGCATGTCTGCAATGAAGTGGCCCTCCTCCCCTACGCTGCTGCTTCACACAGCTGCCCACCCCTTGTCCCGGCACCTGGCTGCAACAAAAGATTAGTCTAGCTGCGCTGTATAGCATGGATGGAGCAACCTCTTCGTTTTTTTCACATTCGGTCGTATACGTGTATGGGCTCTTCAGCTGTCACAGGAACAAGTGTCCCCATTGGAATTTTATACCACACCATATTAAAATAAAAATACTAAAACACAACCTACAAGGCCATCCCACAACATCGCCCCCAGCTACATCACCAACCTCATCTGCAGATATCCCCCAAATCATCCTCTACGCTCCTCCCAAGACCTCCTGCTTTCTAGCTCTCGTCTTCCCCTCCCTTGCTCATCTCCAGGACTTCTCCAGAGCCTCTCCCCTTCCTCTGGAACTCCCTACTCAGGTATGTCCGGTCAGCTCCTACCCTGTCTGCCTTTAGGTGATCCCTGAAAACACACTTATTCAAGGAACCCTATCCCAACCGTACTTGGGCCACCTCCATCAGATCATTCCCTGCAGCTATTACCTTTTATACCAGCTCCCCCTCTCCCTTCAGATTGTAAGCTCCATGAGCAGGGCCTTTCTATTCCTTCTGTATTGAACTGTACTGTAATTGTACTGTCCCCCCCCCCCCCCCTCTACATTGTAAAGCCCTGCGTAAACGGTTGGCGCTATATAAATCCTGTATAATAATGATTGGAAGAGGTTTCCTCTATTTCTGCTCTGTTGGCAAATTTTGGATATCTCATCAAGTTCATTCCCCATGACATTGATGATCAGAACAATTAGAGAGAGCATATCTCCCCAAAATTGACTCAGACCTGAAAGTTGTTCTAACCCCTTGCACTCTGCCCAAGAAAACATTCACTTTTAGTAATACTCTAAATAAACGGGAGGATAGTGCGGCCAATCCTCCTACTCAGCATGTTACTGCAGAACATCTGAACGAGGGCAAAAAAAAAAACAACCTCTGGAGATGGTCGTGCAGGGTATAAATATAACCAACACCAGAAATAATACTAACTACCTGTCTTGTTCCATTATGTTTAGACAGGCTCGTAAAACCTTCCCAGTGCTTAAATGGAAATGTTCAGGTTTGCATCTTATTGTAGACAGATGGAATGCTGACTATTCGAGAGACAGCTGTAGGCTACTATGTCTACATCTGCATCATGGCCACAAGTAAAACCTGAACATCGCTTAGAAGATACATCGGGTATTTCAAGGACAAATGCTCAGAACATCAAACACCCATCTCGAGAGTCCAGAAGCCAAACACGACAACAGAACGGCAACAAAAAAACCAATGTGTTTCGGGGGCCAACAATTTCCCATCACCGGGGTTTGGACAATGTGCCAAAAAAGTGTCAATTAGACCCAACACAAAAGCTCCTGGATATACAGTAACTCTGACCAGAGTAAAAATTGAAATGCAATTGCTCTTGCCTCTATGGGAGGATTCTCCATCACTCAGGCATTTTTGTGTTGAGTCCAATTGGCACTTTTTTGGCTACGTTGACAAGACCCTGATGAAGGGAGTATTGATTGCCCCCAAAACATGTTAGCTGTCTTTGGTCATCCTGTTGAAACATGTAATAAACTTTAAAGTGCTACCCAGAAATGACTAGCCCCGGGTGATACACAGAGATTAAACCAATCATCCTACATAAGTTGTACCTGTTTATCTACAGCCGTCTTTCCCCTACATCCAATCAAAGTGCAGAATTTACACAATATCTCTCTGCTCTGAAAAGCAGGGGGCGGACAGATGAAGTTACATCAGTGATGAGAGCTCTGAGAGCTCATTGGAGGGAAGGGACACACACCCCTCCACACAGCACACAGGAAGAGAGCTGAAGCTGTCAAATCACAGGCTGCACCCTCCCCTGTCACCATTTTTCTTTTGGTGTCAGGAAAACCAATCAGAAGTGATTCATGCTGATAGCAGAGGAAGGAGGCAGCAGACAGAAATCACACCTAGTGCTCTGGATTGAGACAAGTACACACTATAGAGGCATATGCTTTGTTCATATTTCATGTCTGAGGTTTACAAACACTTTCAAAGGATTTTGGACTCTTAAGATGGACATTTGGTGCTTACTTTTTTTTTTTTTTCATGTTGACTTCTAAATTTGGGTGATCCCTGTCTATCAGGGGGCCTCCCACTGAGTGGAAAGCTGACGAAGCAAAGCTATCAGACCAGCCATTGTCCACCAAGGTTCCTCCAGAGTTTGCTAGGAGTTCCTTAGTAATGAGCAATTTCTGCCTCTCAGATAAATAACCACTGAAACCAATAAGATTGCTTTAGCTATCTGTAAGGGGCCAATTCTTCCAACTGACCACAAATGTAAGGAGAATTCTTCCCAATAACTACCAGGAAAATGTATCATGATCTGTAGAAACTGTAGTTATTAGCAGGGGTTCCCTGAGACTGAAAAGTTATTTCAAGGATGTTAAAAAAGTTGAGAAAGGCTGTATTAGACAATCCTCGCTACAGGTTTAGGTTTCGTGTCCAGCACCTCATCCCCATCTTTCCTTAGATTTTAATTGCCGCCTTTAAACTTTGGTGAGACTTATCCTCTCCATCTATCCTGGTAAGCAAAGTATTGAGAAATCCAAAACTTTCACCAGAACAGGAGTGGAAATCTTTCATTGGGCAAACCTGTTTTAATGACAATGAGCACTCTGATGCTTGATGACCTCATTGGGGTTGTGAGGCTCAGTCATTGTCCAAAACCTGTCTGGCTGGGTCCTGGACAAGGCCATTTTGCTTAAAAGCTGTGGCGTCTGCATGAAATATCCCAGATCTGGCTGTGTTATCCATCACAAGACTAGCTAAAGCGAATCGTAAATCCTTGGCACTGTACATGTCTATTTTAACAGAGAATTGAGCCATTTGTCTGGAGTAGAGCTAAACCCAAGTGAACTTCTCCTTCAAAGAACCAGAGTATTTACCGAACAAGATAGGTAATGAATGCTATCTATAAAGATCTTGCTCAGATTAGCCTTACAATATCACCTTTGTTAGAAAGGACAAGCACAAGAGACTTTGATGTGCATAGAAGACGGATGCGGAGGTGAGAAGAGGGGGAAGACCTGGCAGCCATCAGAGGGTCAGATTCAGCCCCATACGCCCCCTTCATTCCTGGTCATAACTGCAGGAAGACACAGCTGCTATATTTACCGGTGAGACTCTGACAGCTCTGCAAATAGCTGAGTGTCCACAACAGATGACTCTTGACATGGAGACATGTGTCACTGCGAGATCCATCCAGAACGAGCCTCCAACTAACTTGCAAGTCATCACAACGGTGGTCGCTACGTAATACTAGAGCAGGGGCCTCCAAACGTTTGAGTACGAGAGCCACGCTGTATATTTTACAAATATTCGGAGATAAAAGTGAAATCCATTTTATAAATATTGCATTAAATGAATAAATAAATTTCACTTGGAGCTTTTTTGTAACCAGCATATGATTCAGAACAATAGCTAAAGAACTTCAGTAAAACAAAGAAAATAAATTCCAAATGAACTTGAGCCCAGCAGAGCCCCCCTACATCAGAGTGCCCCTCAGGGTCTCCCCTACATCAGAGCTCCCATCGGGGTCTCCCCTACATCAGAGCTCCCATCGGGGTCTCCCCTACATCAGAGCTCCCATCGGGGTCTCCCCTACATCAGAGCTCCCATCGGGGTCTATTCTACATCAGAGCTCCCATCAGGGTCTCTTCTACATCAGAGCTCCCATCGGGGTCTCTTCTACATCAGAGCTCCCATCGGGGTCTCTTCTACATCAGAGCTCCCATCGGGGTCTCTTCTACATCAGAGCTCCCATCGGGGTCTCTTCTACATCAGAGCTCCCATCGGGGTCTCTTCTACATCAGAGCTCCCATCGGGGTCTCTTCTACATCAGAGCTCCCATCGGGGTCTCCCCTACATCAGCGCTGCCATCTGGGTCTCCCCTACATCAGAGCTCCCATCGGGGTCTCCCCTACATCAGAGCTCCCATCGGGGTCTCCCCTACATCAGAGCTCCCATCGGGGTCTCCCCTACATCAGAGCTCCCATCGGGGTCTCCCCTACATCAGAGCTCCCATCGGGGTCTCCCCTACATCAAAGCTCCCATCAGGGTCTCCCCTACATCAGAGCTCCCATCGGGGTCTCCCCTACATCAAAGCTCCCATCAGGGTCTCCCCTACATCAGAGCTCCCATCAGGGTCTCCCCTACATCAGAGGGCCCATCAGGGTCCCTCCCTACATCAGAGCGCCCATCAGGGTCCCCCCTACATCAGAGTGTCCCCTTACATCGGAGTCCCCATCACATCAACACATGATGATTAGCGGTTAGGACGCTGGTGGTCCTAGCAGCCAAAGTACAATGGCAGCGCAACTGGAGGAACCTGCACTGGAGACCTGAAAGGGGGGAGTTGTGGATGTTGGGGAGAAACTGAGAAATTAGGCTGAGCTGAAGACCTGAGTAAGATCTTGGATCAATTGCTCGGTTCTCACAGCTCCCTGAGCAGATAGCTGCTGACTGTCCTGCCCCTCCAGCGCTCACTGGAGCGCTGGGCTGTGGAGGGGGCAGGAGCAGCCGGCTCAGGCTCTCAGCAGCTCACCGAGAGGCTGAGCTGGGTGTTGGTTCTGGCACGTGGACGGATCCCAACCATATGGTCGCTATCTTTCCTGAGCCTGGACAGGCTCTCTGACTTCAGCCTGCTGTCTGGTGAAAACAGGTCACAGGAGTGCAAAACGAACTGCACTCCTTTGATCCACAGGAGAAGTACAGCCAAACCAGCTCTGGCTGTACTTCTCCTTTAATTTCGAGACTGATAACGGTCTTCTCCTAGTTACTAGCTTTCCACTGGCTAGAAGAAAACCACTCAAGCCTTAAAACATCTGAAAAATGTACAACAATAAAATATTGCAACATCACAAACAAGCACACGCTCAACTGCGAATCCATGCTTAAATTTTTTTGAAGTCCTCAAAAACTTGATTGGACCCGTTTAATTTCTGAACCATCCAACGTATGGGCAAGTTGAAGAGGTCAACTCAATCCAGCCCTCGTGATGTACTGGCATTTGTAATGCCTTGGAAACCAAATGACACATTGCATATCCTTGGTAGAGACCACCAAATAAAAAGATATATTAAAAAAATGCAGCCAACTTCAGACAAGAAGTTGAAGTCACACCGATCTCTAGCTGGGGAGAACCTTCTTGTGATGCCTTCAAGGGTCCACTTACAAATAAGTCAAATATTTTGGCATATGAAAGCGCCGCACACCGATGGAGCCAGGCTGTAGGAACGCTCCATGTCTGACCGTCAGGAGATGAAGCTCAGAAAGGATAAGAAAGACGCAGCTAATGTAGGAGAAGCTGGAGACTCACCATCTCCTTCGTGTCATTGCAGCAGCTGAGCCCGGCTCCTCGTCCTCCCTGGGACATCACCACACTGAGCCCTTATCAAAACATGCTGAACACTTGTGCAGATATTTTCAGAAAAAAAAAAAGTTTGTGTGGTTACAGAAAGGAGATCACTCCATTCCCATGAGATATATGCATCCCCCCTGCAACCCCCAGACCAAAAAAATAGAAATATGAATTGGGATTACTCCCATAGATTCGCGCTGTTTAATGCTCAACTGGATCCTCTATATCAGGGGTGTCAAACTCAACTTTAATTGCGGGCCGCATCAGCATTATAGAGGAGCTCCAGGCTCCCACCCTCAAAAAATGAAAAAGTCAGCCGCTACAAAGACGGTAGCGGCTGACTTTTAATATAAGGACACTTACCTGTCCAGGGATCCAGCAATGTCGTCACTCAAGCCGATTTTTCTGCAGACGCTGTCCTCTCTAAGGGGAACAGGAAGTGAAGCCTTGTGGCTTCATGGCCTGTTACCTACTGAGCATGCATGAGTCTTCTGGGACCTGTGATGTGCCCCCGAGGACTGCGGGAGAGGGGGGGACACGAACTTCCGGCTCAGATCGCCATGGCAATCCGAGTTGGAAGTGGAAGCTGGTACCTCTCAAAACCAGGTACCCCCTCCACCCTTTTGGGTGGAGCTCCACTTAAAGGTTGCCCTCAAAGGGCCAGTTGCATCTGCCATGGTGTTCTGTCTGAGCAGTCTTCAATAACTTTTTATACCAGCGGTGTGCGATCTTCCTTTTCCCCTGGCATAGAGCTGTAATATTCTCATAAGAATTATAAGCAGATGTCCAGAGCACCCCCCCCCCCCTTTATAACAGATGTCAAGAGTCTTCCTGCCTACCCACCCTTATCTTGTGCTGCTGGAGGCAGAGCTGGGAAGCAGAAAGGGCAAAGTCTGGAGGAGGACTAGAGGAGGGCCAGAGTAGATTGAATGCTAAGACCAGGGGAGTCAGAGAGGAGGGGGTGCTGCACCTCCACAGAGAGACGAGGATCTGTAGGAGGAGTTCTGTCCACCTCTCTGCTAGCAACTGCTGAGATGGGGGGGATGCAGAGATGAGCCTCTCCATAGTTGCATGGAGGCAAAATCTGGTGGAGGAATTTGGTCCTTCTCACTGCTGTTGACTTCTGAGGCAAGGTGGAGGTGGAGGAAAGGTGGCTCAGCTGCAAGATAGGTGTGAGGGCCACATTAAACGTCCTGGCAGGCCATATTCAGCCCCACCGGGCACATGTGCTCTATATTTATTAATGTAATGCAGTGAGGCTTCATATACAATAATAAATAAGTTGATGTTTTAGGGTTTTTTTTAGCTGCCACGTGCTGCAACAAGGATTCAAATACTCTGTGCTGGCAGCACCTTAGAACACACACAGAACACAGCGGCCTGGGTCTCCATGCTCCCCGCCAAGTGCTGCAGCAAGGGTTAAAATACCCAGGGAGTTGGACCACTGCCCTGCCTTTAATTTGCCCCACCCCCACCGACTACCATTCTCCCCTAGACGAGAATGGCAATTGCTGCGCCATGATGCCCCCTGCGATATTTCACATATCCGAGGATGCTTCTGTTTCCATACAGTGGCTGGAAGAGGGCAGACCTGGTGCTGCATCATCAGAGGGCCAGGAAGACACAGACGGCTACCAAAGACACATCAGCAACAAAAATGGCGGCACGGGACTGAACGTGGGACAGCAGAATTTAACTGGCTGGGTAAATATGTGAATTGTGCATAGCACTATGGATAAAGGTAAGAGGGAGCTAATCTCTCTTTAAATGTGAACTCTAATATTCCCTGTACTGCAGTTTAGACCTCAGTTTCCTGATGTGTACAGCGCTGGATTGGAACGCACAGCTACCGCGGTCTCTGCTCCCCGTGACGCACACAGAAGCCTCTGGGGGGGGGGGGGGGATGTAGACGGCCGGCAATGATGAAGAAACCCGTTCTGCCAAACAGTTCATTGACTAATAAAATGCAAACCCAGTAAAGTCGAGTGTCCTCATCGCAGGTATACTAATGAGTCCTGCAGAAACACGACGACAGAAGCGCCCCGGCATCGTCCGTATCAATCTTTATTAAGCACAACACCTGCTAAACAAATTTGCCCTTGGAGGAGGGTGAATGAAGGAGCGTCCGACCTGCGGCAGAGGGTTGGCGAGGAGCGTGGCGTGTGTAAATGCGATCGGGGCGATAAAGGAAATCCTATCAATGTGTGTTCAGGTTTTAAAAAAGAAACTGGAGTCTAAATATAGTCTGTAATTATATATGTGATCATCAGCGGCTGCATGTGCTCATTACAGGAGATGCAAATAAAATATTTAACGCTGAACTCCGGGCACAAAAAAAAAAAAAAACTTTAATTCAAATATATTGCTCAGTAGCCAAAAAGATATAAAACCACCTTGTGTGCACCAAATGCACTTGCAAACCCAAAAGTAGCAGTGACATCATCACTGGGCTGTTCATAGCCTGTGCAGTGAGCAGAGCTGTGGGAGGGGCCCAGTGGGTCCACCCACTACAGAAAACTACAGGAGGGGGCGGAGACGAGACCAGTCACCCTGCACAAGGAGAGAGATTAGAGCTGTGGGAGGGGTCCAGCAGCTCCACCCACTACAGGCTGCCTGCAGAAAACTACAGGGAGGGGCGGAGACAAGACCTGTCACACTGCACAAGGAGAGAAGGCAGAGCCGTGGGAGGGACCTAGCAGGCTCCACCCACTACAGGCTGCCTGCAGAAAAATACAGGAGGGGGCAGAGACGAGACCAGTCACACTGCACAAGGAGAGAGAGCAGCAGTGACTGGTCTTTATTACAGAAAATCTCACACTGGATTACTGCACAGATCTGGAAGAAATACACAAAGCGCACTAGCCCCAGTCCCAGGCTGGGGAGAGGGCCGGGGCAATCCCAGACTGGGGGGGGCAGGGGCAGTCCCAGGCTGGGGGGGGCCAGGGGCTGTCCCAGGCTGGGGGAGGGGCCAGGGGCCGTACCAGGCTGGGGGAGGGGCCAGGGGCCGTACCAGGCTGGGGGAGGGGCCAGGGGCCGTACCAGGCTGGGGGAGGGGCCAGGGGCCGTACCAGGCTGGGGGAGGGGCCAGGGGCCGTGGGGCAGTCCCAGGCTGGGGGGGGGCAGGGGCAGTCCCAGGCTGGGGGGGGCAGGGGCAGTCCCAGGCTGGGGGGGGGGCAGGGGCAGTCCCAGGCTGGGGGGGGCAGGGGCAGTCCCAGGCTGGGGGGGGCAGGGGCAGTCCCAGGCTGGGGGGGGGGCAGGGGCAGTCCCAGGCTGGGGGGGGGGGCCAGGGGCAGTCCCAGGCTGGGGGGGGGGCAGGGGCAGTCCCAGGCTGGGGGGAGGGGGGGCAGGGGCAGTCCCAGGCTGGGGGGGGGCAGGGGCAGTCCCAGGCTGGGGGGGGGCAGGGGCAGTCCCAGGCTGGGGGGGGGGCAGGGGCAATGCCAGGCGGGGGGGGGGGGCAGGGGCAATGCCAGGCTGGGGGGGGCAGGGGCAATGCCAGGCTTGGGGGGGGGCCAGGGGCCATCCCAGGCTGGAGAGGCCAGGGTCAGTCCCAGGTTGGGGACAGCCCGGGCCGGGGAGGACAGGGACACACCCCATGCATTTAGTAAACGCAGGTGTATTGGCGACCAGCAAACCTTAGCGCACTACTATTCGGTTAAGTGCAGCGTGATTTTAAAATGCATGCCTGATGTACGTTTTTGCGCATTTCGACATGTTTGGCAGCACAATAATCGGGCTGACGGAAACGTGATTGGGCGCATCCATAGGGTGTGAACCGGCCCTTATAGTGACAGCTTAAATCTGCATTTTGTCATTTTAATGGCCTCTCCTTGTATATACTTTGCTGCTTGAAGGAAGCTCGCTATATAAACTCCCAGCTCGCGGCCCCGGCTTGCCTGTCGGTTGACCTCGTTCCTCTCTCTTGTCCATGTGTACCGTCACGGCTTCCCAGGGGCTCCACACTACATTTATACCGTGCCTTGAAAAAGTATTCATACCCCTTGAAATTTTCACATTTTGTCATGTTACAACCAAAAACATAAATGTATTTTATTGGGATTTTATGAGATAGACCAACACAAAGTGGCACATAATTGTGAAGTGGAAGGAAAATGATAAATGGTTTTCAACATTTTTTACAAATAAATATGTGAAAAGTGTGGCGTGCATTTGTATTCAGCCCCCTTTACTCTGATACCCCTAACTAAAATCTAGGGGAACCAATTGCCTTCAGAAATCACCTAATTAGTAAATTGAGTCCACCTGTGTGTAATTTAATCTTAGTATAAATACAGCTGTTCTGTGAAGCCCTCAGAGGACCTTAGTGAACAAACAGCATCATGAAGGCCAAGGAACACACCATCCCCACCGTGAAATATGGTGGTGTCAGCATCACGTTGTGGGGACGCTTTTCTTCAGCAGGGACAGGGAAGCTGGTCAGAGTTGATGGGAAGATGGATGGAGCCAAATACAGGACAATCTTAGAAGAAAACCTGTAATGCCCCGTACACACGAGCGGATTTTCCGCCGGAAAAAACTTGGATGGTTTTTCCGACGGAATTCCGCTCAAGCTTGGCTTGCATACACACGGTCACACAATAGTTCAAGAACGCGATGACGTACAACACTACGACAGGCCGAGAAAATGAAGTTCAATGCCTCCGGGCATGCGTCCAATTGTTTCTGAGCATGCGTAGGAATTTTGCACGTCAGAATTTGTACAGACGATTGGAATTTCCCATCTGAACTTTTTCCGACCGAAAAATCGAGAACCTGCTCTCAATCTTTTGCTGGCGGGAATGCAGCCAGAAAAAGCCCGATGGAGCCTACACACAGTCGCATTTTCCAACCAAAAGCTCTCATCGGTCTCTTGCTGGCCGAATTTCCGATCGTGTGTACGCGGCATTAGAGTCTGCAAAAGGCTTGAGACTGGGGCGGAGGTTCACCTTCCAGCAGGACAACGACCCGAAACATACAGCCAGAGCTACAATGGAATGGTTTAGATCAAAGCATATTCATGTCTTAGAATAGCCCAGTCACAGTCCAGACCTAAATCCCATTGAGAATCTGTGGCAAGACTTGAAAATTGCTGTTCACAGACGCTCTCCATCCAATCTGAGAGAGCTTGAGATATTTTGCAAAGAAGAATGGGCACAAATGTCCCTCTCTAGATCAGTGATGGCGAACCTTGGCACCCCAGATGTTTTCCCATGATTCTCATGCTCTCTGCAGTGTGGTGGAGCATCATGGGAAATGTAGTTCCAAAACATCTGGGGTGCCAAGGTTCGCCATCACTGCCCTAGATGTGCAAAGCTGAGACATCCCCAAAAAGACTTGCAGCTGTAATTGCAGTGAAAGGAGGTTCTACAAAGTATTGACTCCGGGGGGCGCCATACAAATGCCCCCTCCACACTTTTCACATATTTATTTGTAAAAAAAAAAAAATGTTCAGGTGTGAATGGACCCAGCATCTGCTGACTAGAGGCTTTCATTAGCGTTCATCGCTACAGATGTCCAATCCTTTCCCCTCCGACAGCAGCTGCACATCTGGGCCCCGGAGCCCCCCCGGCGGGGAGTGAACGATCCCGTACAGACATTTGTTGTACAGTAGTAGCGGGCTCCAGCAGCGCCACCTCCCAGCGCCCCGATTACAGGACCCGCTTCCTCCGCGCCGTGTAATTACTGACATCACGCTGCATGGCTGTGTTGCGTCCCGCATGTGGTATTTATATCATCCGACCGCAGAGCACATGTCAGATCTCTCCTTCCTTTCTGGGGGTTACAACACTCACTTCCTGCATTAATGAGCACAGCTGGCAGCCGCCTTACAAGAGACCTCCGCTAATCGCTACCTGCAGGGGAAAAAAAAAAAAAAAAAATCGCTACTTAATGTTCCCCCCTATTATCATTGCTGGAATACCAGGAACTGTGAAAACGAGCCTCCTTTAACCGTTTATAAACGTCCTGGTACCCAAGGGGTCACAACAAGCTGAATCCTGGATTTTATGTAAGGCCACCACCAGGCGGCATTCACACCTGAGCGTCGCGTCTTTGAACGCTTTTCGCACGTTTTTTTCAAGCAATTTGCACGTTTGTATGCAGCATTTTTGGGCTTTGGCATTTTTTTTATTAGCCAATAGAGAAAACTATTATCTGCTGCATCATTTGTTGCTAGGCATTTCAGATTTTTTTTTAGCTTTTCCATTAGCTTTTATTTTTTTATTATTATTTTTCATTATAGACATGCGCAGAACGAAATTAGTTAAAATTCGTTTAATTCGTTTTCGGAATTCGTTTAGTTTATTCGTTTTCGACTCGATTCGAAAAGTTTTCTAATAGTTATCGAACTCCAATCGTTTTCAAATTCCAATTGTTTTCAAATTCCAATCGTTTTCAAATTTTAAAAGTTTTGCAATTTCCAAAAAGGATAAAATAGAATAGAAAATAAAGGAATAGAATAGAAAAAAAAATTCTCTATTCTATTCCTTCCTTTTCTATTCTATTTTATTCTCTTTGGAAATTTGAAAGCGATTCGAAAAGTTTTCGAATTCAAAAAGTATTCGAAAACTATTCTAATTCAAATTTCGTCCGAATTTTTATTTCTCGTTATTTCAGATTAGTTTAAATTTGGTACAATTCTAATTCCGAAATTCGGATACATCTGAATAACGAAAATGAGTCCGAATTTTAATTCGAAACGAACCGCACATGTCTATCTAATATAATGTTTTTTCGTTAGGGTAAGGGGTTCAAGGTCAGTTTAGGTTAGGGTTAGAATTTGGAGTTGGGGTTTCTTATCATTTTATTTATTTTTATTTTATTTATTATTATATGAATAAAAATAAATGAATAAATAAATGTAAAATAAATACACAAATAAAAAATAAATTAAATATATTAATACCGAGTAACAATAAATAAATGAACCCTTAACTTTAAGCCTCAATAAACAGTTTCAAAATAATCATACAAATATATTTTTAAAATCAAAACATTATTGTTTTTTTGGCAATAACACGCCCCTCCAGCCTGTGCTTTAGAATAGGAGGGAGGTGAAGCCTCCATCAATCTACATGTAATATCCCGCGCCCATTGTGTTTAGCTGGTTAGAGGGCCTGGAGGAGGAGGGAGGAGGGAGGGAGGGAGGGAGGGAGTGGTCTGTCATTTACCACTGTGTATACGCCCACATGTGTGACTATGTATAGTCACATGGGCTGCTCAGATGTGATAGGGAGGAAATGCTCACTATAGAACCTCACTGAAAACTGAGCATGTGCAGAGCTGCCAACACGGCTCTGTAAAATCCCTAGCTGAATTAGGGACATAGCCAGAAGGGGGAGATAGGGAGCAGCAGGATCAACCAGGCTTTTTTGCAGAATACAGAAAAAGAATCTCATAGTGACTGAGTGAGTATGAACAGCATGTAATATACACCATTTATTGATAATTTTTTTATGCTGTGGGTTTAGTGACACTTTAATAGCACTCCCATGCGTTGGCAAGCAGGGCACATTTTTGCACATGTAAAATTGCATGGCACCGTGGCACCCTGCAACCCGGATTGGCACCATTTTTTTAAAAAAGGGTCGGGGACTTCTTTCCCTCCACTTATCCACCGCAGAGATGCATGCAGACAGCACATAGAAGTGGATGCGCATGCAGCACTGGCACACACACAATCAGATGTCAAAGTCAAAGTGGTTGTAAAGGCACAAGGTTTTTTACCTCCATGTATTCTGTGCATGAAGGTAAAAGAACCTGTGTGCAGCAGCCCCCCCCAATACTTACCTGAAACCCCTCTCGATCCAGCAATGTCCACGAGGCTCTCCTGGGACTTGCACTCCTGATTGGCTTTTGGCCATTGGCCCCCCGCTGCTGTCAATCACAGCCAGTGAGCCAATCCGGGGGTGGAGGGGGCGGGGCCAAGCCACAGCTCCGTGTGTGAATGGACACACAGAGCCGTGGCCTGGGAGCGTGCCTGCTGCGAGGGGGCATCTGGCAGGTGGGAGGGGCCAGGAGCGCCGGCATGGAAGGCGGAACTGGGCTGCTCTGTGCAAAACCATTACACAGAGCAGATAAGTACTTTTTTTTTTAGATAACAAAGAAAAACAAGACCACTTTAAGATGTGGGCAGGAGCGGGTGCATGAATCCGACTGCAGAGGCTCAGTGCTGCAAGTGCGGGAATGTGCGCAAAATGACAATGCTTTCCCAACTTGCAGAGAGACGTGCCGACATGGTTAATGGAACCCCGAGCCTTTACAAGCGAGTCATGTTTTTGATTGCGCCAAGCCACGTGGTGCCGGTTTGGTTCGCTGCGTTTACGGGGAAAAATAAAAGAGTCTGGGATTTATTTTCCATGACTCGCACATAGGGCGGCCCACCGAAATGAATCAGCTGCCCCACATGCAATGCGCAATAAACGTGCCAGCGCTTGGTCGCACAGGTAGGAGTGGAACTAAGCCCAACTCATCAATGATTGGTCACGACTTTATTTTCCACGCCAGAAAAGGAGCAGAAACAAGTCTTCATGGATTACACTCTACGGAGAAAATCTGCAACTCATTCTAAACACAGAAGGCAGAATCCCAACTGACAGTAGCCATTATAGGCAGACAGAAAAGGACAACGTTTGGAAACCCAGTATCTGAGCCAGAAAATAAAAAATGGCAAAAAATGCAAAACTGGCGACTCTTTTAGCGCGATTAAGCTGCATTAAGTTCTGAAAGCCTGCTGAAAGCAGAACATCCCTTTAGGAATTGAAACCATTCCCCCGGAGATCAGTCCTAATACACGGCAATGTTTACAAGTGTTGCGGAGCCGATGACAAGTGGGGAAAAAAAAAAATCAACATTAAACCCAGATGATTAAAAGCCACGGCAACAGCAAAACAACGATCGACGAGAGCTGGGAGGACGGCGACTGCACAAAACTCAAACCAAAAGATGCCAAGCAACAGTCTCGCTTTTCCATTCCCGGCCCAACAAAACACGTTCCTCTGTTCCAGACTCCCGGGAATTGCCGACGTCACGGATGCCAGAACCCGAGGCCGCGAGGAGCGATCCCCATGGGATTCTCGAGATGTTTCACACACCAGTTCGTTTTTAAAATGCTTCCTGCTGGTTATATACAGCGATGGAACGTTCAGGCTGCTGGTTCTCAAGGAAAGAGGCCCAAGGACATCTGGACAGAAGGCGGTCGTCGGTCCTTGAGAAGGGGACAGGCTGCCTCTATTTGTGAATACTGGCCCCGCCCAACAATATGGTTGCCTCCAGAAATCAAAAATAACCCGCAAAAGATTTTCCTTCAACCATCTCCATACCTGTCCGAAGAGAGACTTCATGGACGGACACACAGCCGAACGTTAGAGCTCCTCAACCATTCCACCTCACTATCCAAGAAAGTGTGGTAGGGTGCTCAGCAACACCTCTCCTCCTATATGTAAATGTATTTTATTGGGTTTTTATGTGGTAGACCAGGGATCTTCAAACTACGGCCCCTCCAGCTGTTGTGGAACTACACATCCCATGAGGCATTGTAAAACTCTGACATTCACAGACATGACTAGGCATGATGGGAATTGTAGTTCCTGAACAACTGGAGGGCCATAGTTTGAAGACCCCTGTGATAGACCAACACAAAGTGGCACATAATTGTGAAGTGGAAGGAAAATGATAAATGGTTTTCAACATTTTTTACAAATAACTATGTGAAAAGTGTGGGGTACATTTGTATGGCGCCCCCCGGAGTCAATACTTTGTAGAACCGCCTTTCTCTGCAATTCAGCTGCAAGTCTTTTTGGGGATGTCTCTACCAGCTTTGTACATCTAGAGAGGGACATTTTTGCTCATTCTTCTTTGCAAAATATCTCAAGCTCTGTCAGATTGGATGGAGAGCGTCTGTGATCAGCAATTTTCAGGTCTTGCCACAGATTCTCAATGTGATTTAGGTCTGGACTGTGACTGGGCCATTCTAACACATGAATATGCTTTGATCTAAATCATTCCATTGTAGCTCTGGCTGTATGTTTCGGGTCGTTGTCCTGCTGGAAGGTGAACCTCCGCCCCAGTCTCAAGTCTTTTGCAGACTCTGAAGGCCCTGTACACATGATCAGAAAATCGGAAGTAAAATTTAGTCCAATGAACGATCTGTCGATTTTCTGATCGTTAGTATGGTGCTCTCGACAGCCGATTCTGGGTTTTCAGATGACAAAAACTGGATGCACACGCTCTAAAATTTTTCTAAAACAGGCAGTCTGCCAAGTTTGTGATTATGAAAGATGAAGAGGGTGCTAAATAATAGTACGTGAAGATCTAATCGTGTTTTAAACCAATAAAAAACATTTGTAGGTGAGCAAGAAATTAAATATACTAAATGACAATTAAACTACATTCATGCGATATAAACATGTGCTCATAACAACTGGCCAATGAGCCAGGAAAAATAGTCCCAAAACAAAAATCAATGCTCTAAGGCAAACCTTGGCACCCCAGATGTTTTGGAGCTACATTTCCCATGATGCTCACCTACACTGCAGAGTGCATGAGCATCATGGGAAATGTAGTTCCAAAATATCTGGGGTGCCAAGGTTCGCCATCACTGCTCTAAGGGGATCTTCTGTGCAGATAGTCCACAAAAAAAAAGCGAGTAGTCCTTCACCACAAACTGTAGAAACGCCCCACGTGCTCGGAGTAAATATTCTGCTTACCAGAAGGATTGGATTACTTTAATTAAAAAGTGAGTCAAACGAAGCTTTGGCAGGATAATGCCTGCTACATTGGTGTATACTGGAGATGTATAGAACTCGTCCTCCGCGGGGATTAAACATGGGGGATATATAAGGAAAAAAAGTGGAAACCCATAGCGTAATTCTATTTATTTAAAATGAAGTAAAAATAACACAGGAGCCAAGTGGCCGCTTACATGTGTGAGGGCCTTGACCCGGCACTGGGGCTGTTGGCTCGTCTGTGCTGGACGGTGCCCCGCGTCCAACCTCCGTGGCTGGCTTGCGTTCCACCAACCCGACCTGAACTACCAAAGGGACCGGAAATGCGCAGAGCAGCGTGACCAAGTACCGCCTCAGAGGTACCACTTTCCGGTCCCTTTTCGGTATACAGGCGCGGAGTACACAGAACTTTTTCTTAGTCCGCCAAGTTTCACAACATTCATCAGCTGCTGAGCTAACTATAAACATTGTAATGTTTTGTTCTTTAGATCAAAGTAATGAACTTCGGTCTGTAAATGAGGGCAGGTTAACCACTTCAAGGGGAAGTCCAGCCTGAGCTTTTTAAGCTGGGTTTCTCCTATGGGTTACAGAAGTGCAATTCGTTTTGTACTTCTGTGACCAGTTTTCAGCAGAAAGCGGTTTGAATTCCGCTCTCTGCTGATGTCACTGCAGTCAGTCCAGGCACCGCGTCATCCCGACTTCCCATATCTGGATCCGTCAGCTGCCTGGACTCATGGCAGTCTCAGCCTCTCAGCGAGCCACTGAGACGGCCGCCCCCCCCCCACTTTCACAGCTCAGCACTCCAATGAGCGTGGAGGATCGGAGCTGGAGAGATGCTGACTGATAGGCACCATCTCTCCACTCAGGGAGGAGTGAGAACCGAGCCAGTGTAGAGACGCCGGGGGACATCTGCAGAATGCTGCATCCACCTAGGTAAGTATGAATATAAAAAAAAAAAGCTGAAGCCATACTTTTCTTTTAACCACTTCCCACCCACCCCCCCACCCCACCCCCCATAGCAGATTGACGGCCGGGAAGTGGTTCCGTTATCCTGACTGGGCATCATATGACGTCCAGCACGATAACATGCCGGCGTGCGCCCACGGGGGTGTGCAGCGATCGCTGGTGCTGTGTGTCAGTCTGACACACTGCATCTCCGATAAGAGTAAGGAGCCTCTAAAGGAGGCTCCTTACCACGTGATCAGCTGTGACCAATCACAGCTGATCATCGCATGAACCAGGAAGTGCCGGCTTTTCTCGGTTCGCGCTGACAGGGAGAGCCAACCAGCCACTCTCCCTGTCAGAGGTGGGTCTGTGCTGATAATCAACACATTGATTATCAGAACAGCCCCCATCAGATGTGCCAATCAGTACCCTATAGCAGCCAGTCTGTGCCCCATCAAGAACACCAGTCAGTGCCCATTACAGTACCAATCAGTAATGCCTGTCGGTGCCCTTCAGATGCCAATTAGTAATACTTGTCAGTAGCTCATCAGTGTTGCCTATCCAGGGCCATCTATCAGTGCCCATCAGTTCCGCCCATCAGTGCCGCCTATCAGAGCCCAACAGTGCTGCGTATCAGTGTAGCCTATCAGTGCCCATCAATTCTACATATCAGTGCCACCTCATCAGTGCCCAACAATGCCACCTCATCAGTGCCTGTCAGTGAAGGAGAAAACAAGATTTTATAACAGAAACCAAGAAAAACATTCTTGTTTCAAAAATTTCGGCGGTGATCAAATACCACCAAAAGAAAGCTCTATTTGTGGGAAGAAAATTATAAAAATGTGGTACAGTGTAGCATGACCGCGCAATTGTCATTCAAAGTGTGACAGGGCTGAAAGCTGAAAATTGTCCTGGGTAGGAAGGGGGTGAAAGTGCCCGGTATTGAAGTGGTTAAAGACTAAACCTTTTTCTGACACTTGTTGGTTAAAAGTTCAAATCAGTATTTTTTTGCTAGAAAATTACTTAGAGCCCCCAAACATTATATACATTATACACACACACACATATATATATATATATATATATACACACACACACATATATATATATATATATATATATATATTTATTTTCTTTTTTTTTTTTTAGCAGAGACCCTAGAGAATAATATGGTGGTTTTTGCTATATATTATGTCACACTGTATTTGCACAGCGGTCTTTCAAATGAATTTTTTTTTTTTTTTGTTAAAAAAAAAAAAAATACACTTTAATGAATTAAAAAAAAAAAAAAAACAGTAAAGTTAGCCATATTTTTTGTATAATGTGAAAGTTGATGTTACACCGCGAGAATCGTGATCTTTATTCTAAGCGCAAAAATCGTGATTCTCATTCTTCTCAGAATCGTGCAGCTCTAAATCAAACACAGATTTAGTAAAGCATTTGAAATCTAACAGCGTTCACATGTGTGACGTGAAATATTGAAAAGAAAAAAAAAAGTAATAATAATAATGAAGACGATGGTGTGTGTTTCCTATAGCAATTGAATCATTGAAAGCGTTGTGTTTGCAGCAAAGTTCAGTACATGATGTCCAGAAAAGTTGAATTGAAACCATGTAAAAAAAAAAAAAAATCTCTTACCTGATGTCTTCAAAGAAAGCTTCCAGGTAATCCCTTTGTTCAGCCAGGGAGAGTTCTATATCCAGGTAGTTTCCATTGGTAGATAACTGGAGAGTGCAATCTTCCAGCTGGAAAGAAAGAAGAGAGTTGGTGAGATGTTTTATCCAGGTACGGTGATTTCCATCCTCTACTGGAGAGGTCACCTTGCTATAGGAAGTCCCCTCTACAGGTTAATGGCCTCCACTGAATGGATGTTTCCCCCGCTACAGTCACGAGGTTCACTTCACTATTCACTGTGCCGGCTGAGAAACTGTTCAACCTTCATGGATGGAAGGACGCCGGACAAGATTTTAGGGAACTGTAAAGGAAAGCTGGCCATACATTATACGAATTTCTGGTCCAACTTTCTTTTAGATTTACCAAAACCATATACAGTGGAACCTTGGATTATGAGCATAATCCGTTCCAGCAGAATGCTTGTAATCCAAAGCACTCGCATATCAAAGCGAGTTTCCCCATAGAAGTCAATGGAAACGAAGATAATTCGTTCCACATTGACTTCTATTGCATGCAATACCGCATGTGGCCAGAGGTGAGGGGGGGGGCGCCGGAGACGCTCGGAAATACTCAGGGACAGCTCAGGCTGAACTCGGAAAGCCTCAGAAACGGAGTATTTCCGAGTGTTTCTGAGTATTTCCGAGTGATTCCGAGCGGCTCCGTACCGTTCCGAGTGTCACCGGCGCCCCCACACCTCTGGCCAAGTGCGGTACTGCACACCCCATTAGCTTGAATTCTGCTCGTTTTGCAAGACAACACTCGCAAACCGAGTCAGGATTTTTTTTAAAAAGTTGCTTGTCTTTCAAAACGCTCGTTAACCGCGTTACTCGTTAACCAAGGTCCCACTGTAATATCAAATTCAAACCTAAACGCTGGCAACCTGTATGCAATCAGGCAGGCCCTTGTACTACATAGTTGTAGGTAAATCAATCTAAAGAAAATTGAACAAAAAATTGTATAATGTATGGCCAGCTTTAAATGATTGTAAAGTCTCATTAAAAATAAAAAAATAAAAAACGAACAAACATGTTATACTTACCTGCACTGTGCAGTTGGTTTCGCACAGAGCCTCCCCGATCCTCCTCTTCTCGCGTCCCTCTTCGCTGGTCCTGGCCCCTCCCTCCTGTCAAGTGCCCCCACAGCAAACAGCTTGCTATGGGGGCACCCGAGCCGAGTCACAGCTCAGTGTGTCCATTCAGACATGGAGTCCCAACCCGGCCCGCCCCCTCTCTCTTCTGACTGGCTGATTTTGATTGACAGCCGCGGGAGACAATGGTGCCACTGCTGTGTCCCAGCCAATCAGGAGGAGAGTCTCGAATGGCTAATAAACTCGTGGATATCGCTGGAGAGAGATGGGGCTCAGGTAAGTAATTAGGGGGGTGCTGGGGAGGCTGCTACACACAGATGGCTTTTTAATCTTAATGCATAGAATGCACCTTCTGCTTTTACACCTACTTTAAGATAAAGCAACAATGGAAAAAGAAGTAATGCTATTTGTAATTTGGAACATACACTATATTACCAAAAGTATTGGGACGCCTGCCTTTACACGCACATGAACTTTAATGACATCCCAGTCTTAGTCCGTAGGGTTCAATATTGGGTTGGCTCCGCCCTTTGCAGCTATAACAGGTTCAACTCTTCTGGGAAGGCCGTCCACAAGGTTTAGGAGGGTGTCTATGGGAATATTTGACCATTCTTCTAGAAACGCATTTGTCCATGCAAGGTCCATAAAGACACAGGTGAGTGAGTTTGGGGTGGAGGAACTTGACTGGCCTGCACAGAGTCCTGACCTCAACCCGATAGAACACCTTTGGGATGAAGAAGAATAGGAGACTGCGAGCCAGACCTTCTCGTCCAACATCAGTGCCTGACCTCACAAATTCCCTTCTGGAAGAATGGTCAAACATTCCCATAGACACACTCCTAAACCTTGTGGACGGCCTTCCTAGAAGAGTTGAAGCTGTTATAGATGCAAAGGGTGGACCAACTCAATATTGAACCCTACAGACTAAGACTGGGATGTCATTAAATTTCCTGTGCATGTAAAGGCAGGCGTCCCAATACTTTTGCTAATATACTGTATATGGGACCATCAGCAATATAAAACTAAACATGCAATATGTAACACACAAGGAAGCTAAAACAGGCCTTTCATAGCAATACACACTTCAATGTATTAGCTTATTAAACCTCTATCTGCAAGGTAGGTTGTTGTGCTATTTAAATGAATAGAATTGCATCGCATTTTTGCAACCACATTTTGTGAACGGCCCCTAAAGTCTGAACAAGATTCAATTCTTTCTCATTGTACCTGAAACAAATCTTAAAATTCTGATTGAAGTTGTTCTTTTACTTTTTCCATTGGACCCCCTCCTCTTTTTTTTTTTTTTTAAGGTAGAAAAGGTTTCAATTCTTTAGGTTGGCCACATTGGCCTCCCCGAGTCTCTCATTGTCACCCTTTAGGACAACACAAATATCTCTGCCACGTGAGCGGTGGAGACATGACTTGCTTTTCTATAGACCGTCTATGGTCATCTCAGGTGTCATTGTTCTGAGCCCACGTCAATGTGACATTGTTCTGGGTAAAAGGTCAGTGTTCTATTGTTTCTGGGCCTGGGGACAAGGCAATTGTGCCATTGTGACCTCAACTGTCACTAGGTCTCTGCACTGGGACCTGTGGTGCCAGTGTAGCATTCATTTGGGTCACCGGGTGTCCGTGTGCTACTATTCCAACATCCTGTGTTTTGCCTTAATTATAGCACCCCAAGTATCAATTGTTCTAGCACCCTGAGTGATAGTGTGTTCTAGCACAATAAGAGCCAGCATGCCACTGCCCTGGCACCCCAAAAGCCAGTGCCACTGTCCCAGCACCCTAAAAGCCAGTGCCACTGCCCTAGCACCCTAAAAGCCAGTGCCACTGCTCTAATACCCCTGAATGGCAATGCCACTGCCTTGGTGTCCTAAAAGTCAGTGCCACTGCCCTAGCACCCTAAAAGCCAGTGCCACTGTCCTGGCACCCTAAAAGCCAGTCCCACTGTCCTGGCACCCTAAAAGCCAGTCCCACTGTCCTGGCACCCTAAAAGCCAGAGCCACTGCCCTGGCACCCTAAAAGCCAGTGCCACTGTCCTGGCATCCTAAAAGCCAGTGCCACTGCCCTGGCACTCTAAAAGACGGTGCCACTGTCCTGGCACCCTAAAAGCCAGTGCCACTGCCCTGGCACCCTAAAAGCCAGTGCCACTGTCCTGGCACCCTAAAAGCCGGTGCCACTGTCCTGGCACCCTAAAAGCCAGTGCCACTGCCCTAGCACCCTAAAAGCCAGTGCCACTGCCCTAGCACCCTAAAAGCCAGTGCCACTGCTCTAATACCCCTGAATGGCAATGCCACTGCCTTGGTGTCCTAAAAGTCAGTGCCACTGCCCTGGTGTCCTAAAAGCCAGTGCCACTGTCCTGGCACCCTAAAAGCCAGTCCCACTGTCCTGGCACCCTAAAAGCCAGTCCCACTGTCCTGGCACCCTAAAAGCCAGAGCCACTGCCCTGGCACCCTAAAAGCCAGTGCCACTGCCCTGGCACCCTAAAAGCCAGTGCCACTGTCCTGGCACCTTAAAAGCCAGTGCCACTGTCCTGGCACCCTAAAAGCCAGTGCCACTGCTCTAATACCCCTGAATGGCAATGCCACTGCCCTGGTGTCCTAAAAGTCAGTGCCACTGCCCTGACATCCTAAATGGAAGTACCACTGTCCTGGTACCCTAAAAAGGTAGTGTCATTATCCTAGCAACCTAAATGGCAGAGCCACTATTTTTGCACCCTAAATGCCAGAACAACTGCCTTGGCATCCTAAAAGCCAGTACCACTGTCCTAGCAACCTAAATGCCAGTGCCACTGTCCAAGCACCTTAAAAGGCTGTGCCACTGCCCTGGCACCCTAAATGCCAGTGCCACCGCCCAGACATCCTTATTGGCAGTACCACTGTCCTAGTACCCTAAAAGGTAGTGTCATTATGCTAGCAACCTAAATGGCAGTGCCACTATTTCTGCTCCTTAAATGGCAGTGCCAGCGTTTCTGCAACCTAAATGTCAATGTGCCACTATTTTAGCATCCTAACTGGCAGAACACCATAGCAATGTTCTAGCAGTAGAACGTGCCAGGGTGTTACTATTCCAATACATTGAACAATAGTGGGCCTACATTCTAGAGCGGCTTGCCAATGCCACCATGACGGAGTGTGTTGTTGTTCAAGTATCCCATGAGTCAGGGTGCCACTAATCTGTGATATCAAATAACTGCCAAAGAACCAAAGTATGATTCCACGAGCGTTCTTAGAGAAGCCTCAAAAACCAAGACTTTCCCACAGCCCATGTATTAGTGAGCCAGTATTCCAGCACCTCAAATGACCATCTGCTATTGTTCTATCACAGAAGTTGGCGATTATTCCAGTACCCCATCTGTCAGTGTACCACGGCTCCCCAACACCAAATATTAAGTGGTAGAGAATCTATGTTTGCCTCAATGATCAACCTTCGAGAAGACCGATAAAACAAGTTGACAAGACTTTTCCATGGTCATCATCACCGTCTGCTCCCCCCTCTGCCAGCTCCTCCGGCACTCTGGCTTGTCAGTGAAATGATGTTTATGAGGAATTTTGTTCCATTACGTAATCTAGCCAACACGGTGCAGGAACACAGCAAAACATTGAGATATCACGACCATTCCAAAAAAGCAATAATCTCAAAAGAATCTAAAAAAATACGTCTTTAAAGAGAACCCTTCATGGAGGTTGAGACACGTCAGTCATCATGAGCCATATTTTAGAGCGGCCTTCTTACCCAGAAGGTCTTGGGGAAGCCCTGGTAAAATTAACCTATGGAGGGTCAATGGAAATAATGCCCCTTAAATTGATGATGTGGGGAGGCAGTGGTTGCCACCCTTACAGAAAGCTTAAAAAAAAGAGAATTGGCGTCATGCCACTCGCTCTGCCAAGTGTGTATGGACACACAACTATGCAGGCACCTTAGAATGGGAGGTCAATCAGCCACAGGACAAGGAACCCCTAGAAATCTCTGGAAGAACCCTAAACTTTTTATCTATCAGGTAATGCGCTAGACCAGTAGTCTTCAAACTGCTGCCCTTTGCTCACCTGGGGCGCTGTTCCTCTTACCAATACAAGACACTATTCCTCCCACTGACACAAACTATGGGGCACTATTCTTCGTACTGACACCAATAATGGGCTACGAGTCCTCTTACTGACACAAATGATGGGGAACTAATTCCTTCAACTGACACCAATATTGGGGCACTATTCCTACCACTGAAACCAAACATGGGGTACTATTCTTCCTACTCACACCAATAATGGGGTACTATTCCTTCCACTGACACCAACAATGTGGTACTATTCTTCCGATTGACACCAATGATGGGGTAATATTCCTCCCATTGACACCAATAATGGGGTACTATTCCTCCCACTGACACCAATGATGGGGTACTATTCCTCCCACTGACACCAATGATGGGGTAATTATTCTTCCTACTTACACCAATGATGGGGTATTATTCCTTCCACTGACACCAACAATGGGGCACTATGCCTTACAGTGATACCAACCATGGGACACCATTCCTCTCACTGATACCAATGATGGGGTTCTATTCTTTCCACTGACACCAACAATGAGGTACTATTCTCTATTATTGACACCAATGATGGGGCACTATTCCTCCTACTAACACCAGTAATGGGGTACTATTCCTCCCACTGATACCAATGATGGAGTAATTATTCTTCCTACTTACACCAACGATGGGGTATTATTCTTCCACTGACACCAACGATGGGGTATTATTCTTCCTATTGACAACAACGATGGGGCACTATTCTTCCTATTGACACCAATGATGGGGCACTATTCCTCCCACTAATACCAACAATGGGGTACTATTTCTCCCACTGACACCAACAATGGGGTACTATTTCTTCCACTGACACCAACAATGGGGTACTATTTCTTCCACTGACACCAACAATGGGGTACCATTTCTTCCACTGACACCAACAATGGGGTACCATTTCTTCCACTGACACCAACATCCGGCACCCCTAAAGTCTTAAGGACAGTAAGCTAGACCTTTGTTTAGAAAGTCTGGAGACCCCCTGCACTATGCTCTCTTGTATTCTTTCATTCAGTAACAAGATTTCCCTGATCAGAAGAGGGCTGCATTGGCAAAGCATGTCTGTAATAAGAACTAGGATGGTTCTTCCACACTACTCGGCCTCAACATTATCTTAGCGCTATGGTGTCAACATCTTGGGTTCATATCTTCCCTGGGAGGAGGTGGTACCATGATGTTGATGATTGATTTAACGAGAACTTTAGCTTGTTCATAATGGACTTGATAAAGACCCAAATGGTCGAAACGCGTCTTCCAGAGGAGAGAGTTTTTGATACTGGTTTCGCATTGTCTACCACGTCACCCTGTCACAGTATATTTACCATGACCGGGCGGTAGCTGCAGGTCCAACAAAGTAAATAAAAGTTGCCGGCTTGCTTCCAGGTCTGTGGTTGGACACAGCACAATTTTGTCAGCAGATATCAGCCAATGATTTATGGCTGAGACCTACTAATCAGCTGTGTCCAATCACACAGGACACTGTACACAGACCAGCGATCTGGCTGTTTCTTCTCTCTGCAAAGCAGGGAGAAATAACAACCAGATCTCTTAGTAAAATAAGCGCATATTACACACATTACACTTGTTAGGCACACAGGTAACCCCTTGATTGCCCCTAGATGTTAACCCCCTCCCAGCCAGTATCATTAGTATATTGTACAGTATTATCACTGATAGCTGTATTAGTGTTACTAGTGACGTTAGTGTCAGCTAGTGGCCCTCCCAGCCAGCACCGCTATAAGTCTCTGATCACCGTCAATACCTGTATATTCTAAAGCTGTGTAAATTCCAGTATATACACCATAGTTTGTAGACTCTATAACTTTCACACAAACCAGTTAAAGTGGTTGCACACCTAGTTACACCACTTTTACCTACAGGTAAGCCTATAATAAGGCTTACCTGTCTGTACTGGAAAGATCTCCTAAACCTGCACGGTTTAGGAGATATTTACCATATACAGTTGCGCCAACGTCATCGCTGCATGCGCACTGAAGAAAGGGCGCGACATTGCCGTTTCCAAAGGGCCCGTGCTGTGACCGGCAGCTCCTGCCCGCACGCGGGAGTGACGTCACGCGGCTCTGGCCAGTCACAGAGCCGGAGCCCACGGCCTCGGAAGGAAAAGGGGTGAAGATGGATGTGGCCACCAGCGGGGACATCGCGTGCTTCGTTTTGCAGGTATGTGCAACATAATGCGCTAGTATGCTTTTACTTTGCAGGGGGGAAAAAGAGGAAGTAAAACCCATCAGGGTTTACATCCTCTTTAATATACACTTATTGGGATCTTTTTTTTTTTTTTTTTTTTTTTTTATTTAACCAAAGACATGTAGCAGAATAAATTTTTGCCTAAATTTATGAAGAAATTGTATTTTATTGGATATGTTTTATAACAGAAATTAGAGAATATAGTTTTTGTTTTTTTTGTTTTTTCTTCAAAATGTTGGGTCTTTTTCATTTATATAATAAGAAATATAAAACCCAGTGGTGACCAAAAACCACCAAAAGAAAGCTCTATTTGTGTGAAAAAAAAAATGATATAAATTTAATTTGTGTACAGTGGTGCATGACCGCGCAATTGTCAGTTAAAATAGCACAGTGCTGAATAGCAAAAAATGCTCCGGTCATAAAACCTTCCGGAGGTCAAGTGGTTAAATATGTGTCCGAAGGAAGAAGAAGAAGGTAATGACTCCCTAGGGAAAAGAACATCTTCGATACCCATCCCTAAAGGTCCACATTGATATTTCATTTTTTTTTATTAGCATCTATTCTCCCAAATTCGCCTATTAAAAACAAAAAAAAAAAAAACAAAAAAAAACAAAAAAAAAAAAAAGCTGATGATTTCCAGACAGGGTCCATTCTGGTTGTGATAATGAATAATAAGATGGGAGCGCAGATGGTGAGAAGAGCTGGAATGGAATCTGTGTGTTCCTGGACGATTTTCTTAGACCTTGAAGATGCGGAGATGCTTATCTTCTCATCACTCCGCACCTTGGCTGTGCATCAGAAACGGCTCAAGCTGAACAAATAGTGTTAATTGTTTTCGAGTTGAGAAGGCCTGCGGGGTAAAGGATCCTCCGCCAGAGATACACAGGATTAGGGGGAACGCCGCACGCTCGCGCCCCGGAGGAGGGGGGGGGGGTGTCATGGGACTATGCAGCAATGACTCATCGTTCTTCACAGATTAAGAAATTGTTACATGAAACAGATAAAAAAAAATAAACAACGGATTGTAGTAGATGACAGAACTGATGGCTTTGAAAAAAGAAAAAAAAAAAAACATTTTGCAGATAGATACCAGAATTCCTAAAGATAAAGGGGCACTCCATCCAAAACGGGACAATGCTGCATTTAAACGAACTCAACACATAGAATCTTTTTGGCGTAGGGTACCCATAAACATTACTTCTTACTGAAGAAACAAATGTCCCCACATGGAAAGCTATAGTCCTAAAGCCACAGAGGAGCCACAAATCCAAATATGAGGTTCCGTCATTCCATGGCCATCAAGGAAGCCAAGGTTCAAGCATCCTGAGGTATGGTGCAAATGCTACTATGGAACTGCAAGTCCCAGCATGCTAAGCTGTCATTACAAAGCTACTGAAGAATCCCAAGTGCCAGCATGCTGACCTATCATCTAAAAGCTACTGGGGAATCACAGGTCCCAGCATAATGAGATGGCTAATGAGGAGCCCCAACTGTTAGCATCCCAAGCTCTTTCCAAAGCGACTGAAGGAGCACAAGTTCCAGCATGCTAAGCGGTCATTCAAATGTTACTGAAGCACAAATGTTATTATTATGCACCATCTTTTAAGAACTGCCCATGAACCGCAAGTCCGAGCATTCTGTGGTGGCTACCAAGTATCCCAGTATGCTGAGCTATCTTTTTAAAGCTACTAAAGAATCACAAGTTAGACCATGTTGAGCCATCATTCAACATCTACTGAGGAACCACAAAAACCACCATGCTAAAATGACTTCTGAGGATCCAGAAGTCCCAACATGATGACCTGTTGTTCCAAAGCTACACAATTGAGCACGTTGAGCCATCATCCAACCACTATTCAGGAACCATATGATTCAGCATACCAGAATGACTACTGAAGAACCACAAGTCATAGCATGTTGAGCCATCAATCAACATCTACTGGGGAACCATAAGACCCATCATGCTGAGATGAATACTGAGGATCCATAAGTCCCAACATGCTGAACTATTGTTCCAAAGCTACTAAAAGGACCACAAGTTAGCATGTTGAGCCATCACCCAACCGCTGCTGATGAACCATTCGATGCAGCATATTGTGATGACTACTAAAGAACCACAAGCCACAGCATTCTGTGGTGCATGCTAAGCTATCTTTTCAAAGCCGCTAAATTAATCACAAGTCAGACCATGTTGAGCCATCATTCAACATCTACTGAAGAACCACAAGACCCATCATGCTAAGAGGACTACTGAGGATCCAAAAATCCCAACATGCAGACCTGTTGTTCAAAAGCTACTAAAGAGCCACAATTCAGCATGTTGAGCCATCATCCAACCACTACTCAGGAACCATATAATGCAGCACACCAAAATGACTACCGAAGAACCACGTCACAGCATGTTGAGCCATCATTCAACATCTAATGGGGAACCATAAGACCCAACATGCTGAGCTGTTGTCCCAAAGATACTAAAGAACCACAAGTCAGTGTGCTGAACCATCATCCAACAGCCAGTGAAGAACCATATGATGCAGCATACTGAGAAGACTACTGAAGAAACACAAGTCACAGCAGGTTGCACCATCATTCAATAGCTACTGAGCAAACACAAGACCCATCATGGTGAGATGACTACTGAGGATCCATAAGCCCCAACATGCAGAGCTGTTGTTCCATAGCTACTAAACAACCTCAAGTCAGCGTGTTGAGCCATTATCCAACAGCTACTGAGGAACCATTTAATGTAGCATACCAAGATAACTACTGAAAAACCACGGCATTATGTGGTGGCTACCAATGAGCCACAAATTTTAGTATGTTGAGCTACTAATAAGACTACTGAGGATCTAAAGAACACACTGAGTCCCAACACACTAAGCTGTTGTTGCAAAGCTACCAACGAACCACAAGTCAAAGAAGACCCATCCACTGAGAAACCACAAGACCCATCATGCTTAGAGGACTACTGAGGATCCAGAAGTCCCAACATGCTGAGCTGTTGTTCCAAAGCTACTAAAGAACCACAATTCAGCATGTTGAGCCATCATCCAACCTATACTCAGGAACCATATAAATGCAGCATACCAAAATGACTACCGAAGAACCACATGTCACAGCATGTTGAGCCATCATTCAACATCTACTGGGGAACCATAAGACCCAACATGCTGAGCTTTTGTCCCAAAGATACTAAAGAACCACAAGTCAGTGTGCTGAACCATCATCCAACAGCCAGTGAAGAACCATATGATGCAGCATACTGAGATGACTACTGAAGAAACACAAGTCACAGCAGGTTGCGCCATCATTCAACAGCTACTGAGCAAACACAAGACCCATCATGGTGAGATGACTACTGAGGATCCATAAGCCCCAACATGCAGAGCTGTTGTTCCATAGCTACTAAACAACCTCAAGTCAGCGTGTTGAGCCATCATCCAACAGCTACTGAGGAACCATTCAATGTAGCATACCAAGATAACTACTGAAAAACCACGGCATTATGTGGTGGCTACCAATGAGCCACAAATTTTAGTATGCTGAGCTACTAATAAGACTACTGAGGATCTAAAGAACACACTGAGTCCCAACACACTAAGCTGTTGTTCCAAAGCTACCCAAGAACCACAAGTCACAGAAGACCCATCCACTGAGAAACCACAAGACCCATCATGCTTAGGAAGACTACTGAGGATCCAGAAGTCCCAACATGCTGAGCTGTTTCAAAGCTACCAAAGAACCACAAGTCAGCGTGCTGAGCCATCATCCATCAGCTATGGAGGAACCATATTGTGCAACATACCAAAATAACTACTGAAGAACCACAAGTCACAGCAGGTTGCTGAGCCATCATTAAACAGCTACTGAGGAACTATAAGACCCATCATGCTGAGATGACTACTGAGGATCAAGAAGTCTCAAAATGCTGAGCTGTTGTTCCAAAGCTACCAAAGAACCACAAGTCAGCGTGCTGAGCCATCATCCAACAGCTACTGAGGAACCATATCGTGCAGATTACCAAAATGCCTAATGTATAACCACAAAATACTGAGCCATCATTCAGCAGCTACTGAGGTACTACAAGACCCATCATGCTGAGATGACTACTAAGGATCCACAAGTCCCAACATACAGACCTGTTGTTCCAAAGCTACAGAAGAACCACAAATCCAACCACGCCAACCTTCACCCGTTCAGTGGGCGAATTAAAAGTCCTAGCATGCCACACTGCTGGAGACCCACATTAGTTTACAGGACCCAACAGCTCCTACTTCATCCTCCGATGCTGATGGACACAATAACCCAGCAAGTCAACCTCTTGCATTTACATCGCACAGGAACTGTAGGTTGAGGAACATCCATCAGCTAACAAAATGCTGCCTTGGAAACTCTGATCTGCAGGATTTCTAAGAAAACTCGCATTTCATGCAAGCCACAAAAATAAATATGTTATAAATATTAAGAGGAAAGAAAAAAAAAAAAAACCTCCCAAGCAGCTCAATTGTAAATCCATCCTGTTGATGGCTCTCTAAGGTGGACTTCTTAGAACCCCCGTCCCGGAGACGGCACCACCATTCTTTCCTGACACTCCACTCATAAATAAAACACATGTGTGGAGGTTTTCGGCTCGAGGTACATTGGCCACAAGCCACGCTGTAACATGGTACAAAAAATGTGAACTATGCGAACGCACACTGTCCGTGTTACGCGCACATCTGGATCGAGTTCTGCGAGCATCGCGTCGTGGTGATATGATCAGAAGGTTGTTCAACATACTGGATGAATATAAGCTGCAGACAAGGACGACACTTCTTAGTTGGACTCCATTTACTATGAAGCTGAATATGCATAGCTAAGGCCTTGCCATACATACAATGCCGGACCCTTCCAGATCCACCTGGAAAATGTATCGAAGTTCTGATTTTATGAACTATCATCGTGTTTATGGCTAATGCTCATAATAATAATAGCCCCAAAAAAATAAAAAAATAAAAAAAGCAGTTTTTACTGCAATACTCGTCTTCAATCAGGGACTTCCCCCACAGTACATCTTTTCTACCACTACATGTCCTCAGTATTCCAGCCTAAATGACAGCCAGTATCATTCAACCTACTTCCTCTGAGCCCAGGTTGTCATGGGCCCACCCAAGGCCTGTGAGCCCAGTAGGTACAAGAACTAAGTTGGCTTCTTGTGCGGCTTTCCCTCTCCAAGTCTGAGCTCTGCTGTACAGGGACAGCAAGCGACTGATATCAAGTAAAATGTAAATACTTGCACTACTTGCCTTTTTAAAAATACTTTTAAATGCTGTATTAATGATTACATGGCTGCATTCGTTTTGCGTCTTTCATACCGTCTTTGAGGTCCAGGTCCATAATTTGTGTCTAGGCAAGGATTACGTACCTGGCCCCCCGCGCATGCGCAGGAAAGCTGCGAGTCGCTCCAGGATCCTTTGCAGTAGGGTTGCACCGATACAAGTATCGGTGCCCATACCGAGTATTTGCACAAGTATCGGTACTCGTGCAAACGCACCGATACCTGAAACCGATATTTGCAGGCTCGGTTCTTTGAGCTGTCAGTGGGTTTCCCCTGTTGACAGCTGAAGTGTTAAAGAAGTCCGGTAATTGGAGCTGTGAAAAAAAAAAAAAGCAGCCGGCAATGTTTATTAACAACATTGCTCAGCCGCTGAAACACTAAAATTAAAAAGAAACACTGAAGAAATGACACTTGTCTACAATGTAAAGTAGTGAGTGTACAGCTTGTATAACAGTGTAAATTTGCTGTCCCCTCAAAATAACTCAACACACAGCCATTAATGTCTAAACCGCTGGCAACAAAAGTCAGTACACCCCTAAGTGAAAATGTCCAGATTGTGCCCAAAGTGTCAATATTTTGTGTGGCCACCATTATTTTCCAGCACTGTCTTAACCCTCTTGGGCATGGAGTTCACCAGAGCTTCACAGGTTGTCACTGGAGTCCTCTTCCCCTCCTCCATGATGACATCACAGAGCTGGTAGATGTTAGAGACCTTGCGCTCCTCCACCTTCTCTTTGAGGATGTCCCACAGATGCTCAATAGGGTTTAGGTCTGGAGACATGCTTGGCCAGTCCATCACCTTTACCCTCAGCTTCTTTAGCAAGGCAGTGGTGGTCTTGGAGGTGTGTTTGGGGTCATTATCATGTTGGAATACTGCCCTGCGGCCCAGTCTCTGAAGGGAGGGGATCATGCTCTGCTTCAGTATATCACAGTACATGTTGGCATTCATGGTTCCCTCAATGATCTGTAGCCCCCCAGTGCCGGCAGCACTCATGCAGCCCCAGACCATGACACTCCCACCACCATGCTTGACTGTAGACAAGACACACTTGTCTTTGTCCTCCTCACCTGGTTGCCCCCACACACACTTGTCACCATCTGAACCAAATAGGTTTATCTTGGTCTCATCAGACCACAGGGCATGGTTCCAGTAATTCATGTCCTTAGTCTGCTTGTCTTCAGCAAACTGTTTGTGGGCTTTCTTGTACATCATCTTTAGAAGAGGCTTCCTTCTGGGACGACAGCCATGCAGACCAATTTGATACAGTGTGCGGCATATGGTCTGAGCACTGACAGTCTGACCCCCCACCCCTACAACCTCTGCAGCAATGCTGGCAGCACTCATACGTCTATTTCCCAAAGACAACCTCTGGATATGATGCTGAACACGTGACCTCAACTTCTTTGGTGGACCATGGCGAGGCCTGTTCTGAGTGGAACCTGTCCTGTTATACCGCTGTATGGTCTTGGCCACCGTGCTGCAGCTCAGTTTCAGGGTCTTGGCAATCTTCTTATAGCCTAGGCCATCTTTATGTAGTTTTTTCAGATCGTCAGAGTTCTTTGCCATGAGGTGCCATATTGAACTTCAGAGAGTGAGAGCGATAACACAAAATTTAACACACCTGCTCCCCATTCACACCTGAGACCTTGTAACACTAACGAGTCACATGACACCGGGGAGGGAAAATGGCTAATTGGGCCCAATTTGGACATTTTCACTTAGGGGTGTACTCACTTTTGTTGCCAGCGGTTTAGACATTAATGGCTGTGTGTTGAGTTATTTTGAGGGGACAGCAAATTTACACTGTTATACAAGCTGTACACTCACTACTTTACATTGTAGACAAGTGTCATTTCTTCAGTGTTGTCACATGAAAAGATAGAAGAAAATATTTACAAAAATGTGAGGGGTGCACTTACTTTTGTGAGATACTGTACATCTCATCATAGTTTGTAGACGCTATAACTTTTACGCAAACCAATCAATATAAATACTTACTGGGATTTTTTTTTTTTTTTTTACCAAAAACATATAGCAGAATACAAATTGGTCTAAATTGTTGAAGAAATTAGATTTTTTTTGGATATGTTTTATAGCAGAAAGTAAAAAATATTGTTTTTTTTTTTCCAAAATTGTCGGTCTTTTTTTTTTGTAAATAAAAAGTCGCAGAGGTGATCAAATACCACCAAAAGAAAGCTCTATTTGTGGAAAAAAAATTATATAAATTTTATTTGGGTACAGCGCCGCACGACCGCGCAATTGTCAGTTAAAGTAACCCAGTGCCGTATCGTGAAAAATGGCCTGGTCATGAAGGGGGGTAAATCTTCCGGAGCTGAAGTGGTTAAGATTGGAAGACTACAGCAAACAGAAAATCCCCGTAAAGAGAATAAGGTGACGGCAGCCCTCAGCAAAAAAAAAAAAAAAACACCCAACAAGACGCAACAACTCTGGTATTTCATTTCTTCTCCAGGTGACCTACAGGATCGGGAAATTAAAATGAATACGGAAATAAAATTCTTCAGGCAAATTAAATAACGTGGCTGTCTGGCTCTGACAGACGAGTCTAATTCACAAGATGAAAGGCTAAAAGGTATGTTCTGGGCCAAATCTCCACATAATATTACAATAAATACACAAAAAACCTCTTCACTGCCAAAATAAGGGAGGCGGGAGTCTGTGAACGGGGGAATCGCACCACATTAATCTATATATTGTATATATTTTATTCTAAATTCTAGTTCTAAAAATCACAGATAGAATATAAGATAACAATAAAAGCCATATTCACGTATATAGCCGATCTGCTGGTATTCGACGTCCAGGACCGACGCGTTTCACAAGAGACTCGCTTCCTCAGGATATAAGAACACACTATATTACCAAAAGTATTGGGACGCCTGCCTTTACACGAACTTTAATGGCATCAAAGTCTTAGTCCGTAGGGTTCAATATTGAGTTGGCCCACCCTTTGCAGCTATAACAGCTTCAACTCTTCTGGGAAGGCCGTCCACAAGGTTTAGGAGGGCGTCTATGGGAATCTTTGACCATTCTTCCAGAAGCGCATTTGTGAGGTCACCACTAATATTGGACGAGAAGGCCTGGCTCGCAGTCTCCGCTCGAATTCATCCCAAAGGTCTTCTATCGGGTTGAGGTCAGGACTAGAGATGCACCGAATTTTCGGCCGTCAAAACATTTCGGGTGAAAATGGTGTTAAATCGGCAGAATGCTGATAGCAGAAAAGGTGCGGATAATGGCACCGAAAACACACCGCGTTCTTGCCGAAAAATCTGTGGGCGACTTTGGGCCGATTTTACCACGATTGCTGTACGTATGGCGCGTTCTCCATAGGTCACGCGACTCAAAAACCGCATCAAAAACGTAACACGGGTGCGTCAATGATGCCTATGGAGATTAAGTGCCAAAGTTTGTCGCCATTCTACGAGCGGGTGCAATTTTGAAGCGTGACATGTTGGGTACTGCGTAACATCATCTTTCATAATATAAAAAAAAAAAAAAAAAACTGGGCTAACCTTACTGTTTTCTTATTTTTGAATTCAAAAAAGTGTATTTAAAAAAAAAAATTAAAAAATTGTGTGCCTAAAACTGTTGCGCAAATGCGGTGTGAAAAAGTATTGCAACGATCTCCATTTTATTCTCCAGGGTGTCTGAAAAAAAAAAAAAAAAAGGATATATATATATATATATATATATATACATATATATATATATATATATATATATATATATATATATATATATATACACATATATACACACACATACATACATACATCTATATATATATATATATATATATATATATATATATATATATATATA
Organism: Aquarana catesbeiana; assembly: GCA_037953035.1. Taxonomy (NCBI): domain Eukaryota; kingdom Metazoa; phylum Chordata; class Amphibia; order Anura; family Ranidae; genus Aquarana; species Aquarana catesbeiana. Next base: position 48,019 of record JBBHAA010003470.1, on the reverse strand, counting down.
AAATGCTTGGGGGTTCTAAGTAATTTTCTAGCAAAAAAAAAAAAAATTTAACTTGTAAACAACAAGTGTGAAAAATAAGCTCGGTCCTTAATGTGTTTGTAAAGCCTCGTTTTTTGTTTTTTCCTATAAAAATAACAAACATGTTATGCTTACCTCCTCTGGGTAGTTGGTTTTGCACATAGCAGCCCGGATCCTCCTCTTTTCAGGCCCCTCCCTCCTGTTGAGTGCCCCCACAGCAAGCAGCTTGCTATGGGGGCACCTGAGCCGAGTCACAGCTCCCTGTGTCCATTCAGACACCAAGAGCCGACCCGGCCCCGCCCCCTCTCCCCCCCCCCCCCCGATTGGCTAGCTGACTTTGATTGACAGCCGCAGGAGTGTCTCAGCCAATCAGGAAGAGGAATTGCGAAAGGCTGAGACACTCGTGGACATCGCTGGACAAACAGGGACCTCAGGTAAGAGTTAGGAGAGCTCTGGGGGGTGCTGCTGCACACAGAAGTAACTTAAATAGAATAAAATGTATTAAGATAAAAAACCTTTTTACTTTACAAACCCTTTAAATGGTTAAATGTAATTAAAAAAAAAAAAAAAAAACTTCATAGAAAATAGCAAAAAAAAAAATAAAATTCAAAAAAAATGAAAACAAGTTGAAAAACTTGAGAAGGCGGCTCTGTCTTGTCAGGAGGCCGGAACCTCGGAAAGGTCTACAGAGACTGAGGCCGTTCCGGAGATGGGAGCCGCTTTTCCCAAGGCTCTTTCCAGCCATGTTTACACAAGAGCGCAGTCACGCCGTCACACGCACAATATGAGGCTCTCTGGAAGCCGGACCAAAGAAAACACAACGCCAGCCACCACTATGGAGGGGGGAAATCTATTTTAAGATCCTCCGAAAACGGGAGGAAAAACAGTCTGCAGCAGAGGATTGTCCTTCTCTATACAACACAGAGGGGGGGAGAAAAAGCTTTGGGTTGATGAGAAAACAAAAGCTGAAATGCTCATTGGACAGCGCCGTCCCCATTACCGCCACCTCCTGATTTAGATGACTATTAATAGGTCCGATCGTTCATCACATTCAAGCAAATGTTTGCCCCTCCACTAGGGGTCACTGTCTTCTTCCACCAGTTTGCTCCATACAGGTGACAATCCATCAGAGTGGTGACACTTTTGCTCTTTCGTGGTCAACGATTTCATTACAATGGGAGGTCCTACGTGCGTCAAACATGTCAAAGCCGCCCCGTGTACTAGAGCTGCGCGATTAATCGTTAGAATCGCGATCGCGATTCTCCCTCGCGATCTTAACCACTTCAATACCGGGCACTTCCCCCCCTTCCTGCCCCCGGACAATTTTCAGCTTTCAGCTCTGGCACTGCACCCAAACTACAATTTTATCATTTTCCCCCCACAAGTAGAGATTTCTTTCGGTGGTATTTGATCACTTCTGAGGTTTTTATTCTTTACTAAAACTAAAAAAGACCGAAATTTTGGGGAAAAAAAAAAAAAAGTTTTTCTTTGTTTCTGTAATAAAATGTTGTTTTCTCCTTCACCGATGGGCACTGATGAGGCAGCACTGATATGTAGAATTGATGGGCACTGATATGCAGCACTGGTGGGCACCAATAGGCTACCTTCATATGCGGCACTGATAGGTGGCACTGGATAGGCAGCACTGATGAGCTACTGACAGGCATTACTGATTGGCATCTGAAGGGCACTGACAGGCGTTACTGATGGGGCACTGATTGGCACTGTTATGGGCACTGACTTGTGTTCTTGATGGGCCACTGGTTGGCAGCTGATTGGCACATTTGATGGGAGTTTGTCATAAAATGTAGTTTTTTCCTTCACTGACGGGCACTGATGAGGTGGCACTGATGAGGAGGCCCCGTTATGTAGAATTGATGGGCAATGATAGGTGGCACTGATATGCAGCACTGATGAGCACCTATAGGCGGCACTGATATGCCGAACTGATGGGCACTGACAGGCGGCACTGACTGGCACTGATGGACACTAATAGATAGCACTGATGATGAGGTACTGACAGGTGTTACTGCTGGGCACTAATTGGCACTGTGGTGGGCACAGAGTTTTTTATTTGAGGGGGCACTGACAGGCAGCTTTTGGGCACTGATTGGCACATCTGATGGGGGTTGTGCTAATCAATGTGCCGATTATCAGCACAGATCAGCACAGGGAGAGACGCCGATCGGCTATATCTGTCAGAGCAAACCGAGGAAAGCCGTTTACCGGCACTTCCTGGTTCACGAGATGATCAGCTGTGATTGGTCACAGCTGATCACGTGGTAAGAAGCCTCTGTCAGAGCCTCCTTACCACGATCGGAGATGTGGCGGGTCAGACTGACGCGCCGCGGGCGCGCGCCAGCATGCTATCGTGCTGGATGTCATATGACGCCCAGTCAGGATAACAGGACCACTTCCCGGGTGTTAATCTGCTATAGGCCGGGCGGGAAGTGGTTAACAAAAGCATTTTCCCGATTCTATGCAGAGAGTTCTCTTGCTCAATCCAACAGCTGTCAAAAAAAATAAAATAAAAAAACAGGCAAGTCTGCCAAGTTTCACAACATTCCTCAGCGGATCTAACTATAAACATTGTAACGGTTTGTTCTTTAGATCAAAGGGATGAACTTCGGTCTGTAAATGAGGGAAGTTTAACTGCTTAAAAGACTAAAACTTTTTCTGACATTTGTTGGTTACAAGTTAAAATCCATATTTTTTTGATAGAAAATTACCTAGAACCCCCCAAACATTATATATATATTTTTTTTAGCAGAGACCCTAGAGAATAAAATGGCGGTTGTTGCAATATTTTATGTCACGCTGTATTGGAGCAGCGGTCTTTCAAATGCAATTTTTCTGGAAAAAAAAAATACACTTTAATGAATTAAAAAAAAAAAATAAACAAACAGTAAAGTTAGCCCAATTTTTTTGTATAACGTGAAAGATGAAAGTACGCCGCGAGAATCGTGATCTTTATTCTAAAAAAAAAAAAAAAAAAAAAAAAACGTGATTCTGATTTTTCCCAGAATCGTGCAGCTCTACCGTGTACCTTTTCATGCGCTGAGCGTCTTGTGTTTTTCCACAGGGGGGGGGGGTGAAATTAAAAACGCACTTCCGCTAGCCGCATTTGTGGCGCCATTAACAATAAATGGCACCGCATACGGGCCCGTGGTTTTTACACGTTTCCTAAAAGTGCGGTTTTGCGCTCATTTAGGAAACGATCAGCTGTGAACGGGATCGCATCTTGAGTTTTGGAATCGCGGGCGGAATCGCTGCGATCCCAAATAGCGGCAGAACACGCAACACCCTTTTGGGTGCCCATTATTCCTTTATGGCGCCCTCGAAACACAATGTGATTCTGCCGCGATCTTGTGCCGCAAAACCCTTTTTTTTTTTGTCACCCAAAAAAGGAGCACGAACCTCTCTTCAGGCGACAAACGCGCACAGAGGGCAGCCTATGTGGTGAACGGGCTGCCCTATGTGCGTCGCACGAAATCTCGCGCAAATCGCTCCAGGAATTCGCCAGCGGGAACGCTGGTTTCCACTACGCACTAGGTGTGAATGGAGCCTTAGATATCCATTTATGGGGTGGAGGGTAAAAAGACGTGGTTGAGCTGCATTTTTACTGCCCCCACCATGCCCCCCTTTAAGCTGCAAAAGCACCAGATGAGGAGTGCACACATAAAGCGGCCACTGCAAAAGTAACCCCACCCCCACGTTGCGTTTGGCGAGCAGTACCTGCCACTGAACGCAACCAATTCAAGCGACTGCAGTATTTAGGGGGTTCAAGCAGGCGGTGAAAAGACACATCGCCTCTTCACCTCCTGTCAAAAGCCTCTGGAAAGGGATTCCCTTTTCAGGCAGAGGCATGCTGGGAATTGTAGTTCCACAACAGATGGAGGGCCACAGGTTAAGCATGGTAGACCTAATGTAGATTGTACAATCAGATTGCACAGTGTATGGTGACCTTAAAAGGAGATTGCCGGGTGAAAACTGCAACATATTTAAAGGCCCCGTCGCCGGCCACACAGTCTAATGAGATTCAGTCGGTAAGAGAGCGAGGCATTGTTCATTTCATTTAACTAAACACCAAACCGGTCGGTCCAGTCTAAGTGGGATGATAATTTGTGCACCTCGGGGCAGACATACAACAATAGGCGCTCTGAGAAAATCCATCCGGCTTCAACTAAATATAGTCTCACCTCTGAACATCGGCTAAACAATCGGGGAAAAAAAAAGAAATACGTTCTAAACCCGCGACACCGGCGAGCTTAAAGGGTAACTCCACTTTTGTCGAGATAACACCCCTCCCCCCCCCCTCTGGGGGATCTCTGTACTTTGTTGCAGATTCCTTCTTTTTGTTATTCTGTAGAAATAGCTGTTTGTTTCTCTGTGTCCGTGTGCTGAGTGAGTGTGAATGGGGAGGAGTCACTTTATAATTATCAATCAGCTGCTGGGTTCTAATGAGGAAAGTGGCAGGGTCTGCAGCACTAAGGTTGCACTGATGCCGATACGAAGCGTTTGCAGGATACTTTCAGGATCTGTACTATCAGCGGGATTCCGCCACTGCGCTGTAGCCGTCTTTTGGCTATAGCGCAGGCGGTGTGCTTAAGGGCGCAGCGGGTCCAATGAGGCTGCACTAATGATGCTGCACTGCTGATTAGCACTGATGAGGCTGCAGTGATGGGTAATGATGAGGCTGCAGTGATGGGCACGGATGAGGCTGCAGTGATGGGCACGGATGAGGCTGCAGTGATGGGCACAGATGAGGCTGCAGTGATGGGCACAGATGAGGCTGCAGTGATGGGCACGGATGAGGCTGCAGTGATGGGCACGGATGAGGCTGCAGTGATGGGCACGGATGAGGCTGCAGTGATGGGCACGGATGAGGCTGCAGTGATGGGCACGGATGAGGCTGCAGTGATGGGCACGGATGAGGCTGCAGTGATGGGCACGGATGAGGCTGCAGTGATGGGCACGGATGAGGCTGCAGTGATGGGCACGGATGAGGCTGCAGTGATGGGCACGGATGAGGCTGCACTGATGGGCACGGATGAGGCTGCACTGATGGGCACGGATGAGGCTGCACTGATGGGCACGGATGAGGCTGCACTGATGGGCACGGATGAGGCTGCACTGATGGGCACGGATGAGGCTGCACTGATGGGCACGGATGAGGCTGCACTGATGGGCACGGATGAGGCTACACTGATGGGTAATGATGAGGCTGCACTGATGGGCAATGATGAGGCTGCACTAATGGGCAATGATGAGGCTGCACTGATGGGCAATGATGAGGCTGCACTGATGGGCAATGATGAGGCTGCACTGATGGGCAATGATGAGGCTGCACTGATGGGCACTGATGAGGCTGCAGTGATGGGCAATGATGAGGCTGCAGTGATGGGCAATGATGAGGCTGCAGTGATGGGCAATGATGAGGCTGCACTGATGGGCAATGATGAGGCTGCACTGATGGGCAATGATGAGGCTGCACTGATGGGCAATGATGAGGCTGCACTGATGGGCAATGATGAGGCTGCACTGATGGGCAATGATGAGGCTGCACTGATGGGCAATGATGAGGCTGCACTGATGGGCAATGATGAGGCTGCACTGATGGGCAATGATGAGGCTGCACTGATGGGCACTGATGAGGCTGCACTGATGGGTGATGATGAGGCTGCACTGATGGGTGATGATGAGGCTGCAGTGATGGGCACGGATGAGGCTGCAGTGCTGATGAGGCACCGATTGGCACTGATGGGGCTGCACTGATAGTCAGTGTAAATGTGTGCTGTCACAAAAGATCCAATCATCGGCTTTCTTTTCCTCACACAGTGACAGAGCTGAGGAACGGAGATGCCGATAACCAGCATTTGTTTATAAGTGATGAGCTGTGATTGGCCCTTTACCTCGGTCTGTGATCATCTGTGTTCAAAGCACACAGCAGAGTGCACCCCATCAATGCTTTATACATTGACACACCTCCTTAGACCTCAGTCTGGATGGACAGTATTTGGTCACCTGCTGCCCTGACACCATCCACAGGCAGCTTCACTCTTCAAAGAGACACAGAAGTTGATTTGAAGTTATTTCAGATAATTGCAGTACAGAGGAGGTTTTTCCCGTCCTCTGAGGTGTAACAATAACTTTCCTAAGTCCAGTCTCTTCAAAGTACTAACACTGAGGGAACCTGACATAAAACAGGAAGGTCCAGCTAGGACTGAACTAACTAGCACTAAACAGGAGAGGAAGACAGAGGGAGATACGAGATCACATCAGTAAACACGTTGTAGTGGGTCAAACCGTAAATGTAAAAAAAACTACAGAACAATAGTAACCCGATGCAGCTCCATCAACCCTGAAACAAAGGAGCGATTTTCTGGTCGCTGTGACTCTTTACACCGGAGCGTCTCTGGAATGTCTGGCATGTCACAATTAGCGGTACAAGGAAGAAAGTGCAAAGGTGCCTGACTGCAAAATACAGACTGATGAACACATTATACAGAAGAGATTAAACCAGATAAGCTTCAACCCCCCACCCCCCCCCGCCCCCGGGGCGAGCCGGCGCAGTCCACCGCAAATCAATGATTAACGCGTTCCGAGACTCGCTCACATAGGAGAGCCGGGCCTCCTGTTAATGGTAAACCGTTGTTTCTTCAAGACTAGTCTACTATTTACTCGGCTTAATCTTGTGATCACAGCGACCCCCCCCCCCCCCCGTCCAAATCCTTCCATCCGCTCATCCTGAATGACGGGAAGATTACGGAGCTGGAAGGATCCCGAGATGACATGGACAGAGGATGGGGATGACACATGGGACAGATATACACGGGGGGGGGGCCCCGACATCGTCCAATCACTGCGAGTCAGAGAAGAGTCACAGACCGTCCAGGGAACATTCATCATCCAACATGAGTATAGGACAAAAAAAAAAAATAGAAAAAAAAACAAACATAGTTCCTTTAAAGCTGAACTCCAGGCACACAAATATATATATATAAAATATAAATATATAAAAAATATAAATATATATATATATATTTATATTTTTTATATATATATATATATATTTATATTTTTTATATATATATTTATATTTTTTATATATTTATATTTTATATATATATATTTGTGTGCCTGGAGTTCAGCTTTAAAGGAACTATGTTTGTTTTTTTTTCTATTTTTTTTTTTTGTCCTATACTCATGTTGGATGATGAATGTTCCCCGGACGCTCTGTGACTCTTCTCTGACTCGCAGTGATTGGACGATATCGGGGCTCCCCCGTGTATATCTGTTATATATATATATATATCTATATATATATATATATAGATATATATATATATATATATAGATATAGATATACACCCTGTTTCCCCGAAAATAAGACCTAGCGTGATTGTCGGTGATGGCTGCACTATAAGCCCTACCCCCCAAATAAGCCCTAGTTAAAGACCTTGTAGGTCTTATTTTCAGGGAAACAGGGCATATATATATATATATATATATATATACACACACACACACTATATTATCAAAAGTATTGGGACGCCTGCCTTTACACACACATGAACTTTAATGGCATCCCAGTCTTAGTCCGTAGGGTTCAATATTGAGTTGGCCCTTTGCAGCTATAACAGCTTCAACTCTTCTGGGAAGGCTGTCCACAAGGTTTAGGAGGGTGTCTATGGGAATGTTTGACCATTCTTCCAGAAGAGCATTTGTGAGGTCAGGCACTGATGTTGTACGAGAAGGCCCGGCTCACAGTCTCCACTCTAATTCATCCCAAAGGTGTTCTATCCGGTTGAGATCAGGACTCTGTACAGGCCAGTCAAGTTCCGCCGCCCAAAACTCGCTCATTCATGTCTTTATAGACCTTGCTTTGTGCTCTGGTCCAAATCATTTGGTGGAGGTGGGATTATGGTGTGGGGGTTGATTTTCAGGGGTTGGGTTGGCCCCTTAGTTCCAGTGAAGGGAACTCTTAAGGCGTCAGCATACCAAGACATTTTTGGACACTTTCATGCTCCCAACTTTGTGGGAATAGTTTGGGAATGGCCCCTTCCTGTTCCAACTAGGGCTGGGGGGAAAAAAAAATCGGTTCAAATCTTGAATCGAGTTGAGAGGTCAAATCGATTCAAAATTTAAGCAAATAGATTTTTCTCTTTTCACCGCGCCGGTCCCGAGGAGCAGGAGTTTTTAGGCGAGGCCGCGGCTTCGGCCTAGTCCGGGAGACCGGACGTCCGCGGACTAGGCCGAAGCCACGGCCTCGCCTAAAAACTCCTGCCCGCAGCTCCTCGGGACTGACGCGGTATCCACAAAAAAAACAAAAAAAAAAAAAAAACTTGATTCAAATCGTGAATCGAGTTTGTTTTTTTTTAGGAAAATCACAGATTTTTTTTTTTTTTTTTTTTTAGGAAAATCTCCCAGCCCTAGTTCCAACCAGTGCACAAAGCAAGGTCCATAAGGACACGGATGAGCGAGTTTGGGGTGGAGGAACTTGACTGGCCTTCAGGACTCAAACTTGCGTTGTGTTCCTCAAACCATTCCTGCAGTGTGGTGGGGCGCATTATCCTGAGGCCACTGCCATCAGGGAGTACAGTTTCCATGAAGGGGTGGACTTGGTCACCAACAATGTTTAGGTAGGTGGTACGTGTCAAGTAACATCCACATAAACGGGAGGAGACAAGATTTCCCAACAGAATATTGTCCAACCCATCACGGTGGTTCTGCCGGCTTGTCTTCTTCCCATACCGCATCCTGGTGCCATCTCTTCCCCAGGTAAGTGACGCACACCCACCCGGCCATCCACATTGATGTAAAAGAAATCTTCATTCACCAGACCAGGCCACCTTCTTCCATTGCTCCAGCACTAAGGCTCACGTGCCCGTTGTAGGCGCTTTTGAGTTGGCATGGGCACCCAGACCGGTCTGTCTGCAGCTACTGTATCTCACCAAAGCCACCCCACCCCACAAAAGCATTGTACAAAATAAAAATAAAATAAAAAAAAAAAAAAGGAAAAAAATATAGTAAAAAAAAAAATTGAAAAAATAATAAAACACTGTAAAAAATGATTTAAAAAAAAGAAAAAAAATACTTTTTTTATTTTAATTCAAATATAAATTTAAAAAAAATTTATAACATACAAGTCTGTCTTCATTTCAGGCTGCAAAGCAACAAAATGTGATTTATTTATTTATTATTTTAAAGGGGGTCATTCTTTTCTATACCCGCTGTACACAGTCCCATATACAACAAACTGCAATGCCCATTTTATTTTCTGCTTTCAACACAGCAACTTCAGGGACAACATGTTCACTTGCTGCCCAATATATGCCCCCCCCCCCCACACTTTTAAATGCCATTGTAACGCAGTAAACCGATCGGGATCATGAAAGCGCTGCGCCAAAGTTTTATTTCTCAATCCTTCGCCCCCCCACGCCAAAGGCCCCGTCCCGTTAAGGCCGATGCCAGACTGTTTGAACAACATCTCATCCTCTGCCAGGGGAGGAACTATAAATGGGAGCTGGCAGGGGGAGGCCGTAACCGCAAACAGATGTGACTGCAGAGACTGCAAACACAGCCAATGAGAAGAGGAGCCATGGGGGACGGATACTATAAAGTCGCACGCCGGCCAGAGCCGCCCTCTATGACGATCAGCGTTACCCGGAACATCCATGTGAAAATTACGCAAAGAATTCGATGAGTTTTGCATGAAAAATTGTGCAATAGAAATATCTTGAAGGCAACGGTTTTAAGGTTTTCCTCCGATCGCTCGTTACTCATGTTTTATTAAAGTGGAAGTGCGGCCAAAACTTTGCTTTTTACTTTATATAGTAGAGAAGGGCTAAAACAATTGACAGTTTTTTGGGGGGTTTTTTTGCTGTCTGATTACCATTGGGGGAAATTTCTCTTCACTTCCAGCCCCAGAGACACAACAGGAAGTTAGAGGTAATTTCCTGTAGTGAGAGATTTCCCATTTTAGACAGTCCTTACCAAAATAATTGTTGGAGGACCAGCAGAGGAGTGAATCTCCCCAGTGGGGACACAGAGAACAATAAAAACCTAACAGAGGGTCCTAATCCTTCCCCCACTCTATCTATAAATGTATATATATTTATATTAAAAAAGGGTTTTGGGTAGAGCAGGGGTCCCCAAACTTTCCAGTACAAGGGCCACATGGCATATTTTATAAATATTCGCACGACGAAAATTCAGATTTATAAATGAATGAACGTGAGCTCAGCAGAGTCCCCCCTTATATCAGTGCCCCCCCCCCCCCCCCAAAAGTCCACACTTACATCAAAATCCCTCTTTACATCAGGGTCCCCATCAGAGTTCTGCCCTTATATCAGAGTCCCCTCCCCCCCCCGCATCAGGGTCATTCTTCGAGACCTCCCCCTACATCAGGGTCCCCATGAGAGTTTCCCCTTTTCATCTGGGTCCTGATAAAAGTCATCGCTCACATCAAAATCCCCCCTTACATCAGGGTCCTCATTAGGGTCCCCCCTTACATTAGGGTCACCATCAGTGTCCTCCCTTACATTAGGGTCCCCCATCAGTGTCCTCCCTTACATTAGGGTCCCCCATCAGTGTCCTCCCTTACATTAGGGTCTCCATCAGTGTCCTCCCTTACATTAGGGTCCCCATCAGTGTCCTCCATTACATTAGGGTCCCCCATCAGTGTCCTCCGTTACATTAGGGTCCCCCATCAGTGTCCTCCGTTACATTAGGGTCCCCCATCAGTGTCCTCCGTTACATTAGGGTCCCCCATCAGTGTCCTCCCTTACATTAGGGTCCCCCATCAGTGTCCTCCCTTACATTAGGGTCCCCCATCAGTGTCCTCCATTACATTAGGGTCCCCATCAGTGTCCTCCCTTACATTAGGGTCCCCCATCAGTGTCCTCCCTTACATTAGGGTCCCCCATCAGTGTCCTCCCTTACAGTAGGGTCCCCATCAGTGTCCCCCATTACATTAGGGTCCCCATCAGTGTCCTCCCTTACAGTAGGGTCCCCCTTCAGTGTCCTCCCTTACAGTAGGGTCCCCATCAGTGTCCTCCCTTACAGTAGGGTCCCCATCAGTGTCCTCCCTTACATTAGGGTCCCCCTTCAGTGTCCTCCCTTACAGTAGGGTCCCCATCAGTGTCCTCCCTTACAGTAGGGTCCCCCATCAGTGTCCTCCCTTACAGTAGGGTCCCCCATCAGTGTCCTCCATTATATTAGGGTCCCCCATCAGTGTCCTCCATTACATTAGGGTCCCCCCATCAGTGTCCTCCCTTACAGTAGGGTCTCCATTAGTGTCCTCCCTTACAGTAGGGTCCCCATCAGTGTCCTCCCTTACAGTAGGGTCCTCATCAGTGTCCTCCCTTACAGTAGGGTCCCCCATCAGTGTCCTCCCTTACATTAGGGTCCCCATCAGTGTCCTCCCTTACATTAGGGTTCCCCATCAGTGTCCTCCCTTACATTAGGGTCCCCCATCAGTGTCCTCCGTTACATTAGGGTCCCCCATCAGTGTCCTCCGTTACATTAGGGTCCCCCATCAGTGTCCTCCCTTACATTAGGGTCCCCCATAAGTGTCCTCCATTACATTAGGGTCCCCCATCAGTGTCCTCCCTTACAGTAGGGTCTCCATTAGTGTCCTCCCTTACAGTAGGGTCCCCATCAGTGTCCTCCCTTACAGTAGGGCCCCCCATCAGTGTCCTCCATTATATTAGGGTCCCCCATAAGTGTCCTCCATTACATTAGGGTCCCCCATCAGTGTCCTCCCTTACAGTAGGGTCTCCATTAGTGTCCTCCCTTACAGTAGGGTCCCCATCAGTGTCCTCCCTTACAGTAGGGTCCCCATCAGTGTCCTCCCTTACAGTAGGGTCCCCATCAGTGTCCTCCATTACATTAGGGTCCCCATCAGTGTCCTCCATTACATTAGGGTCCCCCATCAGTGTCCTCCCTTACAGTAGGGTCCCCATCAGTGTCCTCCCTTACATTAGGGTCCCCCATCAGTGTCCTCCCTTACATTAGGGTCCCCCATCAGTGTCCTCCCTTACATTAGGGTTCCCCATCAGTGTCCTCCCTTACATTAGGGTCCCCATCAGTGTCCTCCCTTACAGTAGGGTCCCCATCAGTGTCCTCCCTTACAGTAGGGTCCCCATCAGTGTCCTCCCTTACATTAGGGTCCCCCATCAGTGTCCTCCCTTACATTAGGGTCCCCCATCAGTGTCCTCCCTTACATTAGGGTCCCCCATCAGTGTCCTCCCTTACATTAGGGTCCCCATCAGTGTCCTCCCTTACAGTAGGGTCCCCATCAGTGTCCTCCCTTACAGTAGGGTCCCCCATCAGTGTCCTCCCTTACAGTAGGGTCCCCATCAGTGTCTTGCCTTACATTAGGGTCCCCCATCAGTGTCCTCTCTTACATTAGGGTCCCCATCAGTGTCTTGCCTTACATTAGGGTCCCCCATCAGTGTCCTCTCTTACATTAGGGTCCCCATCAGTGTCTTGCCTTACATTATGGTCCACATCAGAGTTATCCTTTAAATCAGTGTCCCTATCAGAGTTCCCCCTTACATCAGGGTCCTCATAAAAGTCCATGTTTACTTCAAAATCCCCGCTTAAATCCAGGTCACCACCAGAGTCCTTCTTTTACATCAGGGCCCTCATTAGAATCCTCCCTTACATTGGAGTCTCCATCAGAGTTCCCCCTTACATTAGGGTCCCCATAAAAGTCCACGCCTAAATCAAAATCCTTCCTTACATCAAGGTCCCCCATAAAAGTCCATGTTTAAATCAAAATTCCCACTCACATCAGGGTGATATTACAGTCCCCCCCCCCCCAATCAGGGTTCCCATTAGAGTCCTCCCCTACATCAGGTTCCCCTACTCCTCCCCTACATCAGGTTACCCTACTCCTCCCCTACATCAGGTTCCCCTACTCCTCCCCTACATCAGGTTCCCCTACTCCTCCCCTACATCAGGTTCCCCCTTTATATTAGATTCCTCTTCGGAATTCCCCCTCACATCGGGGTTCCCATAAAAGTCAACGTTTACATCAAAATCCCCCCCTTGCATCAGGGTCCTCATCACTGTCCCGCTTACACCAGAGTGGCCCCCTTACATTAGAGACCCCCATCTGAGCCCTCACTTAAAACAGGGTCCCCATCAACTGTTGTCTATGAATATAAAACTATAATTTTTAATATATTATTTCAATTCATGAAAAGCAAGAATATGGATCTGCTTACATGGGGAAAAGATCCAGAATTCAGAACTTGTACAGGACAATAATAAAGGAGGTCAGAGGTATGTGATGGTGTTCTATAGGACCCAATAGAAAAGAGGTGTTGGAACACCTTATTAAAGACGTAGGTAGTATTATATGTCATTAAACTAATCCCTCCAACAATCAGAAGCAAAGACACCAAACACTATACAGATGTATATCACAATGACGTCATCCAACGAGCAGCAGGAAATATGTCCCAGGTATGTTCTACCAATGTATAGATGAGATTTGTTCTTCATGTAATACTAGAATAATCCTCTTTTATTCGGATGGAGGGAGCTTTAAAGATGAGTAATCAGAGGCTCCCCATTGCGTACGTAGAGACCTCACCACCGTGACATCCTATAAAAGGCACAAACTGCAGATCAGATGTTCGAAAAGGAAAAGTCTATATTATGGTTATTATTATTGATATTATTCGCCACTTATTTATATTGATTTTTTTTTTTTTTTTAGATTTGATTTTTTATTTTTATGGGTTTTTTTATGGATTTTAATTTATTTTTATATATATTATTATTCATGTAATATTTTTCAAGATGTATATAGCACCAACAGCTTGCGCTGACAAGGGAGACAGTACAGCTAAAATACAATTTAAAAACGAGGATTTAGAAGGACCAATTTACGCATTTTAGTTTTTTTTATATTTGACATATTTTCTTTTTTTATGTATTCATTGTTAATAATGTTTTTATCTATCTATCTATACACACACACACACAGAGAATGATAGATAGATAGATAGATAGATAGATAGATAGATAGATAGATAGATAGATAGATAGATAGATAGATAGATAGATAGATAGATAGATAGATAGATAGATAGATAGAGAGACAGAGAAAAAAAAAATATATATATCTATCAATAACAATAAATAAAAATTTAAAAAATGTAAAAAGAAAATCTGTCAAATATAGAAAAAATTTAAAGTGTAAATAGGTCCTTCTAATCCTCGTTTTAAATTAAAATATTTATTAAGAAACTTATTTATGTATTATCATTTAGGATTTATAAAGTATCTCACAAAAGTAAGTACACCCCTCACATTTGTGTAAATATTTTCTTCTATCTTTTCATGTGACAACACTGAAGAAATGACACTTGTCTACAATGTAAAGTAGTGAGTGTACAGCTTGTATAACAGTGTAAATTTGCTGTCCCCTCAAAATAACTCAACACACAGCCATTAATGTCTAAACCGCTGGCAACAAAAGTCAGTACACCCCTAAGTGAAAATGTCCAAATTGGGCCCAAAGTGACAATATTTTGTGTGACCACCATTATTTTCCAGCACTGCCTTAACCCTCTTGGGCATGGAGTTCACCAGAGCTTCACAGGTTGTCACTGGAGTCCTCTTCCCCTCCTCCATGACGACATCACAGATCTGGTGGATGTTAGAGACCTTCCACTCCTCCACCTTCCGTTTGAGGATGTCCCACAGATGCTCAATAGGGTTTAGGTCTGGAGACATGCTCGGCCAGTCCATCACCTTTACCCTCAGCTTCTTTAGCAAGGCAGTGGTCATCTTGGAGGTGTGTTTGGGGTGGTTATCATGTTGGAATACTGCCCTGGGGCCCAGTCTCTGAAGGGAGGGGATCATGCTCTGCTTTAGTATGTCACAGTACATGTTGGCATTCATGGTCCCCTCAATGATCTGTAGCTCCCCAGTGCCGGCAGCACTCATGCAGTCCCAGACCATGACACTCCCACCACCATGCTTGACTGTAGACAAGACACACTTGTCTTTGTACTCCTCACCTGGTTGCCGCCACACACACTTGTAAGACACTGTATATAGCGTTAACAGCTTCTGCAGACAAGTACATTGCACTCGGTTGCGGTGCGGCCCCATTCAGGTGAACACCCCATATATACAGTAAAGGATTGGTAATCTTCCATATATTACATTTTTGTTCTTGGGTTGGGGATATCCCTTTAACATTCAGCCAGAGGTCCTTTGCCAGTATAATGCGAGTGTCAGCCATGTGCGAGGGGACACACGGGAGCGATCCGGTGACATCACAGTTCAGGATAGCGTATCTCATGTATTATAAATAGACTCCGGGCCGTTATTAGACAGCAGCTGTCTGTGTTGTCAGCAGTGTCAGTGAATTCCCAGATGGCTTCACTCCTCTCCGGCACACAGGTCACCCTTTCCCCACCTGCTACAGTCCGTCTCTACCTACCCGTCCAACATGGCTGCACCTGTATGCACTTCAACTGCATCTGTGTACCTAGAAATAGGCCTAATGCACACAGGGGGGTGGTAAAATTAGGCAGGTGATCGCCATTTTTTAAGCCCACCCCAACCATCCAACAGCAAATTAACATTGCCGAGGATATGACCATTCACATTTGTTTACAGCATGGCAGGTGGTACCTACCACAAAATATCCCACATTACAGTGAACGGGTGCGTACCAGAACTGTGATGCACCCATGGTTGCGGTGCGGCAAGATTTCGCCCAAAAAAAAAAAAAAAAAAGAAGCACCAAGAAGGCAGCAAATCACCTCCAAACCGCCTATCAACCAGCCCTGAAAAGCAATGCACCGCAGAACGCATTTCAGAGCTGCTAAAAAAGAACCGGCCACCCAGGAAGGCTTTACAAGCACTGCTAAAAAGGCCAAGCCGACCCTAAGCCCTGGTTCACATTGGAGCGATTTGGCAAATCAGCGGCAATTGCACCGTCGGAAATCGGTGCGACGCCGCACCGATTCCCAAAAGTAGTTTCCGTACTACTTTAGGTGACTTCGGTGTTGTGATTTCCATTGACGTGTGCAGCAACCCGCACGGATGTCTCTGAAATTCCGGAAGATGGCACCCCCAGCGCCGTCCCTCAGAAGTTCGGCCCGCCTCCTCGTTCCTCCGCTGCCGGGCCAATTAGGAAACGTGGTGCGCTTTGCCAAAAGGCTTCACTGCCGGTTTCCCTTAGTGGAGATGGCGGCGGCGGCAGCACCGGACAGACGATCAGACAATCAGCTGGGGTGCCGACATCGCGGGCTCCCTGGGCAGGTAAAATTGTCCTGATATTAAAAAGTCAGCAGCTACAGTGCTTGGTATTTACAGCAGCGGCAAAGTCACCCAGAAGAGGGAGCAGGTACATGTCAAAAACAGGTACCCGCTCCCCCCCCCGAAAAAGTTGCCAAATGTGGCAGTGGATGGGGGGGAGGAAAGCAAACACGCGGAGCTCCCCCCTTTTTAAAGTCTTGTGGTTTTTTTTGGTTTAAAAATTACAAACATGTTACACTTACCTGCTCTCCACAGAGCACCCCCGATCCTCCTCTTCTCGGGTCCCCCACCGGCGCTCCTGGCCCCTCCTTCCTGCTGAGTGCCCCCACAACAAGCAGCTTGCTATGGGGGAACCTGACACGCTCGCTCCCCGAGCCGCTGCTCTGGGTGTCCGTTTAGACAAGGAGCCGCAGTTCAGCCCCGCCCCCCTCTCACTCCTCATTGGTTCAATGTCTACGATTGGCCACAGCAGGAGCCAATGGCGCACGCTGCTGCCTCAGCCAATGAGGAGGGAGAGTCCCGGAGAGCCGAGTCTCTTATACAACATCACTGGATCAAGATGGGGCTCAGGTAAGTATTAGGGGGGCTGCTGCACACAAAAGGTTGTTTATCTTAATGCATAAAAGACATTCAGGTAAAAAAAAAAAACTTTCTGCCTTTAGAATCACTTTAAACCTGGATTCAAACCGGTGTGATGCGTCAACCACAGCGATTCCTGTGCGGGTTCCTGCATCGTATCTGAATCGCAGGCAGTTCACACTGCTCTCTGCGAACCACTGTGGGTGTCAATAAGTTAATGACACCCCCAAATCGGTTCGCAGAATCGGATCTCATAGGTCTGAACACCCATGCATTCCGATTCCAGTACAGACAAAAAAAAGTGTCCTGCACCATTGTGGTCCGAATGCGATGTGATTTCAGCCATACAAACTGTATGGCTGAATTCGCACTGCACAGACATGCGATCTGCACAGGCATGCGGTGCGAATCACATGCGATGTCCGGCATGGCACCAGTGTGAACTCAGCCTTAAGGCAAATTTTTGGCAGCAGCATGTTACACCCATGTTAGCTGTATATCTGTACGATCCTCGGTTTGCACCATTTTTCCATCACATGTTCAGTTTGCATCTTCCAAGCCTGGGACAGATTTAATTTAAAAATGTTCTCAACGGAATTTCGCACCACAGAGCGACATTTCAGGAGACGACGGGCGGTCAGGATGACATCATTGTGGCACAACAACAAACCATCCACCCAGAGGGCTGACCTGACAACACCTCTAAAGCACAGGTAGCATGTGGGGGGGGGGGGGGGGATAAGAAGCCAAACATGACCCCTGACCTCTCCAAGCAACAAACCAGATGATCGCTGGAGGGGACAGTAGCTTGTTAGACACATGCGGGGGTCATTCACAGCCACCTCAGCTATTTAGCAGAAAGGAATGTCACACCGGTAGCCGGTCTCTGCAGGGATAATTGAACGTTCTCCGTGGGCCAGGAAACGTCTATGACAAGCTCGGAGAGATAAATTGGTTTTAAATTATGTTCATGGGGGGAAAAGAGCTGAAAACTTCAGGAAGACAAATGTGAAGCAAAGAAAAAAAAAAAAATTAACGGAGACCTGTCATTATAGGAACATGGAGGCTGCCATTGTGGACTCCTCCTCCTGAAAATGCTCCACTAGATACAGATAGGAACTAATATTTATAATCCACAAAATGAGATATTTTGCATGCATGCAAACACTTTAACCCCCCGACCCAACCACTGGCTGACCACGACCCCAATTTAAGCCTTAAAGATGAATTCCAGGAATTCAGTTACTGTAAAAAGTGAAGGCACATTATGAGTTAAGTCCAAGAAGGTGAATGACATCAACTAGGCTTATCACTATTATTTACATTCAACAGGTTAATTGCTCTGCGGGGACTAAGAGAGAAACAGAGCAGTCCCTCCACTCCACTCCACTGCCCATTCAGAGAAGCCTTTGTATTTTGTGTATATGTTTACATAATACAAAGGCTTCTGTGATTGAGCAGGAGGAAGGAAGGGGAAGGCACAGCAGCTGCGGTGACTCTCCTGTTCAAGATGGGTAGCTCAGAAGGATGAGCGTTGCTCTCCCAGAACTACAGCGATAGCCGTTCTCCCGGGAGTGCTATACAGTGCCTTGAAAAGTATTCATACCCCTTGAAATTTTCCACATTTTGTCATGTTGCAACCAAAACGTAAATATATTTTATTGGGATTTTATGTGATAGACCAACACAAAGCAGCACATAAATTGTTAAGTGGAGGGAAAATTATAAAAGGTTTTCAAAATGTTTTACAAACAAATATCTAAAAAGTATGGGGGTGCATTTGTATTCAGCCCCCTTTACTCTGATACCTCTAATTAAAATCTAGTGGAACCAATTGCCTTCAGAAGTCATGTGGGAAAAAGTCAATGGGGTATGAATACTTTTTCAAGGGACTGTAAAACTGTCAGATATAAATAATAGAGCTAAGCCCAGGTGTCATACAGCTCCTTGGATTTAGTGTGCCTTCACTTTTTACAAAGGTGTTGAGTTACTAGAATTCTTCCTGCTGCCAACCAACATAACAAGCATTCTTCCCATTGATCACCAAGATAAGGGACATTCACCACACTGACCACCAATGTAAGGAACATTCTTCTCACTGATCACCAATATAAGGAACATTCTTCTCACTGATCACCAATGTAAGGAACATTCTTCTCACTGATCACCAATTATAAGGAACATTCTTCTCACTGATCACCAATGTAAGGAACATTCTTCCCACTGATCACCAATGTAAGGAACATTCCTCCCACTGATCACCAATGTAAGGAACATTCTTCTCACTGATCACCAATATAAGGAACATTCTTCCCACTGATCACCAATGTAAGGGACATTCTTCTCACTGACCACCAATGTAAGGGACATTCTTCTCACTGACCACCAATATAAGGAACATTCTTCCCACTGATCACCAATATAAGGAACATTCTTCTCACTGATCACCAATGTAAGGAACATTCTTCCCACTGATCACCAATGTAAAGAACATTCCTCCCACTGATCACCAATGTAAAGAGCATTCTTCTCACTGATCACCAATGTAAGGAGCATTCTTCCCACTGATCACCAATGTAAGGAGCATTCTTCCCACTGATCACCAATGTAAGGGACATTCTTCCCACTGATCACCAATGTAAGGAACATTCTTCTCACTGATCACCAATGTAAGGAACATTCTTCTCACTGATCACCAATGTAAGGAACATTCTTCTCACTGATCACCAATTTAAGGAACATTCTTCTCACTGACCACCAATGCAAGTGGCATTTTTTGGCAAGGGTTCTTAGAGGTGAAAAGGTTGAAAAAAAAAAAAAAAAAAAAATCTGCCCTAGACATAACAAGCATTTTACTCATATAGTGAGGAGGGGAATCTACTGCATGGGTAACTTGTTCTCCAGCAAGAAGTTCAGCCGTTGTTCTGTATACTCTGCTCCTCCTTCACTGGGCGCAATCCTTGCCCTTGTTGTGCGGACAATCTCTGCACCGACTGGGAGCTCACGATCTGCCAATGTAGAGATCTATACAGCTCTGCTCCTAGAAGAATCTGCAGAACATTCGCAACTTAGACCAGAGATGAAAGCAAAGTTTTAATTGGATGCAAAGCATGGAGGGTGCACAGACGGACTTATTCACTGGAGTCTGTATGGAGGAGTCAGATGGAAAGCAACTCAAAGCCGCATTAATGAAGAAAATGCAATTATTCCAAACCAGAGGTGGAGGTCACATTCCTCCTGACTCTTGTCTCAGACTTAAAGCCGTTGTTAAAGAATAAAAAAAAAAAAGGAAAAACACTAAAAACTCAGCGCAGTGTAATAATTGGGGGGGGGGGGGGGGTCAGTCAGCTGGAATAAAAGCATAATAATAAAGGATTAACCTTCACCCCTCTGTGCCGGGATTGTTCCTCTAATATTCGGAAGAGGCAACCCAATCGGTAAAGAGCAGCCGCTCTGGTGTGCTGAACTAGATGATGGAAGGGTAAAGCAGCTGACAGACCTTAGATGACGGTTCACTTACACAAAAGAACACAAAAGAATAAAATACACAAAAAAAAAAGAAAAAAAAAAAAAGAGTTACAATACAATGCTTTTTTTTCCACCACTACTTTTTCTTCGCAAATATGAGAATAAAAGTGTTTGGATGAAAGGTTGCCGGCTCATTCACACCGGGAAGTGCGCACGTTTTTAGCACATTCTCGCGCGTCTCATTTCAGACAGCCCATTTTTGCTTTTACAAATTGCACATTAAAAAAAAAAGGGGCAGCCATGATTTTTAACCAATGGGTGGACCTCCATGGATCTGTTATATCGAGACGATGCTACAAATGCAGCCATATTTGCTAAACGCATTGGGGTGCCATTAAGAAGGGTCTCCGTGTTTCTCTATGCAGTGCAGGCAGATCATGTCAGGTGGGAGGGGCCAGCAGGGGGCTGTACATAGCTCTCTGATATCATCCCAGCCTCCCCCCTTCAGTACTCCTCTCAAGAGCCCTCAGTCCCATTGCCAGTAGTGGGAGGGACTATGCAAATAGCAAAATGCTGATTGGATGTCAGTCTGTAGGAGTGGGCAGTTCCTAGGCAGGTTGTACATGCATGCAGACCACCCTAGGTAACACCCACATGTGATCAGGATGCACCGATATATCTGCCACCAAAAATGTATTCGTTCAGAATAAGGTTATCGGCATTTTACTGATCTTTGATGCACAACCCCGTCCCACCGACTTCCAGGCACAACCCCGCCCCACCCACTTCCACGCACAACCCCGCCCCACCCACTTCCACGCACAACCCCGTCCCACAAACTTCCACGCACAACCCCGTCCCACCCACTTCCACGCACAACCCCGTCCCACCCACTTCCACGCACAACCCCGTCCCACCCACTTCCACGCACAACCCCGTCCCACCCACTTCCACGCACAACCCCGTCCCACCCACTTCCACGCACAACCCCGTCCCACCCACTTCCACGCACAACCCCGTCCCACCCACTTCCACGCACAACCCCGTCCCACCCACTTCCACGCACAACCCCGTCCCACCCACTTCCACGCACAACCCCGTCCCACCCACTTCCACGCACAACCCCGTCCCACCCACTTCCACGCACAACCCCGTCCCACCGACTTCCACGCACAACCCCGTCCCACCGACTTCCACGCACAACCCCGTCCCACCGACTTCCACGCACAACCCCGTCCCACCCACTTCCACGCACAACCCCGTCCCACCCACTTCCAGGCACAACCCCGTCCCACCCACTTCCAGGCACAACCCCGTCCCACCCACTTCCAGGCACAACCCCGTCCCACCCACTTCCAGGCACAACCCCGTCCCACCGACCACGCACAACACCGTCCTACGCGTCCCATTGACTTCTATGCTAAACCGCGTCCCATTGACTTCTATGTTAAATCCCCCCCCCCCCCCATCCCATCGATTTTAATGCAAAATCGCGTCCCATTACAACTGTGCAAGACTGAAAGGAAGGCCGGAGTCCACTTTTTGAACCCATTAAACTGTTTTAACCTCTTGGCTCTGACCCCCATACAACGCACATACGCCTTCATGGGCCGGCGAGGATTTCTGTACTGGGAGCGCGCTCACCAACAGCTCCCGACAGGACCGGCTCCTGATCATGTGATTACTGTGACAGCCAATCACAGAAGGTCATGTGATCGGGCAGACCTTCCATAGGCCAGTTAAAGGGACGCCGGGGGGGACTGGGCAAGAAGGGGTTAATAGGGACTGTGCAGCGCATTATACATGGCAATGCCGAGAACAATACATTTTCCTTTGTCCGCGTTTCTCCAGCGCTGACGATCTGAGCGGCATATAAGAATCTCTTTCCAAAGACTGCTCTGCGATCCTCCGGAGAGAACAATGCCATGTTTATAGAATAGGAATTCTCAGGCGATGGGACGCGGCTCGGCGGTGGGGTGATAAGGCCTCTGGACGGGTGTAATCAGGCCTGACATGTACATTGTAGTGGCTGGTGTGAAGGAGCAGATAAAGGAGGCCCTGTATGGGGGGGGGGATTCTAATCGCACATTATGTCCCTCCGGGAGGACGCACGGCCGAAACACGTAGAACTACAACACCGAGGTCTTATACAACATACCTGCGTTTACACGCAACGTCATCCAGAGCGGCTACTAGGTAAACCTGATCACTAAAATCCCAAACAATAGCAGAGGACCTGCAGTCTGCTCACATCATTTGTGATAAAAACATCTTTGCCATTCTGAAGCTTCCCTCCAACCACTTTGCATATTATTTTATATATACTGGGATTCTGTACTTCGCCAAATATGCTGCAAAAAATCTCCTCCACTGAGTCTGGCTGCAGCCATTGTAACTGTGGGCAGCTGAATCTGCTGCCTGTTCACTTCCTGGATTTACACAGAGGCACGCCTCCAGTTCTGCAGCTCTCATTGGCCCTCTTATGACGCACCTCTCGAGAGAGAGAGAGGAGAGAGAGAGAGAGAGAGAGAGAGAGAGAGAGAGAGAGAGAGAGAGAGAGAGAGAGAGAGAGAGGGAGAGGTACTTGATGTTATAATCCTAGGCTAATGACCAGACAAGAAACAGGAAGTGGGCTGTATAAGGGATTTACTGGCAGGAAAAAAAAAAAAAACATTTTACTATCCAAAGTTAAAACAACAACAAGGGGACAGAAGATTTAATAGATGGAAAAAAAAAAATGGCCGACGTTCCGCTTTAAATCAAGCACTTCCTGTTACAGGGTGACAACTCCCCGGCCCCATTCCCCAATTGTGTTCCTGCGTTGTCACCCGCACTTTCCAGTGGGTAGAAGATGAGCAGGCGGCAGCCCGTTGATCATTTTCCGCAGACATGGTGAAGAGGTCTGCCCTGAGAAATGCCATAGAGCCACGGAGGAGCAAAAAAAAAGGCCGCAGGAGATCAGCAGCGCTGAAATGCGACAAAAGTATTAAAAAAAAAAAAAAAAAAAAAAAAGTGAAAATAGGATTTGCTCTGGGCCAGCAATGCTAAATGTCATTAAGTTACAGATCTGCTGTACCCTGGCTGCACACTTGTGCGTACGAATTTGCATTTGCACGTCGTGGTTACAGCAGCCCATTCGTTTCAGAAGGCTGTTTGATCCTGTCTTCTCTGATCCTCCCCTTCTTCCCACTGTCCCCAGTCCATCTCCTGATAGAACAGAGCCTTGGAGTCTCTGACCATCTCCTGTATTATATCTCCAGTCTCTGACCGTCCTCTTGTATCATGTCTGCAGTCTCTGACCATCTCCTGTATCATGTCTGCAGCCTCTGACCATCTCCTGTATCATGTCTGCAGTCTCTGACCATCTCCTGTATCATGTCTGCAGTCTCTGACCATCTCCTGTATCATGTCTGCAGTCTCTGACCATCTCCTGTATCATGTCTGCAGTCTCTGACCATCTCCTGTATCATGTCTGCAGTCTCTGACCATCTCCTGCATCATGTCTGCAGTCTCTGACCATCTCCTGCATCATGTCTGCAGTCTCTGACCCATCTCCTGCATCATGTCTGCAGTCTCTGACCATCTCCTGTATCATGTCCCGCAGTCTCTGACCATCTCCTGTATCATGGTCTGCAGTCTCTGACCATCTCCTGTATCATGTCTGCAGTCTCTGACCATCTCTTGTATCATGTCTGCAGTCTCTGAACCATCTCCTGTATCATGTCCGCAGTCTCTGACCATCTCCTGTATCATGTCCGCAGTCTCTGACCATCTCCTGTATCATGTCTGCAGTCTCTGACCATCTCCTGTATCATGTCTGCAGTCTCAGTCCATCTCTTGTATCATGTCTGCAGTCTCTGACCATCTCTTGTATCATGGTCTGCAGTCTCTGACCATCTCCTGTATCATGTCTGCAGTCTCTGACCATCTCCTGACATTGTATTGACACTCTGCAGCGGTTCGCAGAGGGCAGTGTCAACTGCCTGCGGGAGAGAAGGCGATGCGGGAACCGGAGCTGGTAACCCCATCGCACTAGTCTGAACCTAGGCTTAAAGTAGAACTAGAGACTTTTTTTTTTTTCGTGGATACTGGAGAAAGATTAGAACCCCTGTCAGGTTTTTATTTTCTATCTGTGCCCCCCTATTAGGGAGATCCCCCCCTCTCAATTTGTCCCGTTTACTATCACTGAAAGTGAAAGTAAAAGTAAACCCCAAATTTTGGGTTGTCCCCATAAAAGCAATAGAGGGGAAATCTTCTAATTAGGGACACTAGGAATTCCCTCAACTTGCAGGGATTTCCTCTCACTTCCTGTTTGGCTATGGGACAGGAAGCGAAGGGAAATCTCCACAATGGGGACACAGATGACGGAAAAAAAAATTAATAAAAAAAAAAAAAAAACGGACAGGGATTATAACCCAAAATGAAAAAAAAAAAAAAGTTTTGGCAATAGTTCTGCTTTGAGGTTTGAACCGCTGCCCCTAGAAGTGGAAGGCGGAAGTGCTAACCACTAAGCTATGCTGCTGAAATATCTGTGGGTTCTTCTATGGCGGGGGGGGCTCCTTGGCAGCGGATGGTTGTGGCCTCAATCACATTTCTGGGCAAGTTCCCCCATTTCAACTTTAGATGAAGCAACTCCTTTTAAGAACAATCATAATAAATAAGCGAGTGACATTTCACAATTTTTGTGCAGAAAAAAAAAAAAAAAAAGAGAACTTCTTGAGTCAATATGAAGAAAGAGATGATATCATCAGTAGAGATGGCAGACCAGGGTGGCGATGAGATCAGCTGAGATCACCGGCGTGAAGTCTGCAGGCAACCACAGAGATATGCATGATACAGGTCTACTTCAGCGTGCTCAGTATGGGGTCACCCGCGTCCCATAGGGAGGGGGGGGGGGGGGTCATTTAACCGCTTGCTGACCGCCACACGTAGGAGTACATCGGCAGAGTGGCTCTCCTGTGCAAGAACATATATCTAATACGTGATGGAAGGAAGCCGCGCCGGCTGTGATCAGCGAGTGCCGGCCAATGGGTGATCACTGGCACCCGCTGATCGGCCAGGAGGAAGATTTCCCCCCCCCCCCAAAAAAAAAAAATAAGTCTTTTTTTGTTTATAGCGCAAAGAGTGGTGAGCAAATTCCACCGAAAGAAAGCTCTATTTGTGGGAAAAAAATTATAAATTCCATTTGGGTGCAATGTTGCATGACCGCGCAATTGTCAGTTAAAGTAACGCAGTGCCAAAAAGCAAATAACAGCCTGGTGAGGAAGGGGGGGTAAATAATCCGGACCTGAAGTGGCTGAACTCTAGACACAGAAACCTTCTTTCAAATATTTTCCTCAAATAGCCATAATGGATATACATCCACTTTGTGAGCACCAATCACCTTCTGTGTGCTGGGCGTGGGGGGGGGGGGGGGGTCTCGCCTATGTCAACAGTGACATCATCACCGTGCTGCACATAGCCTGTGCACAGCTGTTGGATGGATCCGGCAGGCCCCGCCCACTACGAAATGATAGTAAAGCTCAGAAATAAAAAACTGTAAAAATGAACAAAGTATATCCTTCTATAGTGTGTACTTCCTTCAACCCAAAGCACCCAGTGCGATTTCAGTCTGCACTCTCATTCCTCCGCTATCACTTCAAAACAGGTTAGGCACCCATCCTGGTAGACGGGACCACCCCCCTCCCCCACGCCCAGCAACACAGAAGGTGATCGACAGCCTCAGCTGTGCATGTTTCTCTAGGAGAATGTATAGAGGGGGGGTGTCCTTTCCCTCCACTCAGGTCTCAAATGACACTCAGCTCCCTGCTCTATGCTGTATAATAGTCTGTGATGTCAGATCCCCACCCTCTGCCTTCTAGAACCTGAGTTCCTCAGTTCCTCCTGCTGGGTTGGTAAGGTTGAAAAAAAAAAAAAAAGACACAAGTCCAACTCCTGAAGGATTCACGTAAATTCACGGAACATGTTGATCGTTAACATCGGTTTACAAAACCAAAATACGAAACGGACTTGAAATACAGGGAGGCGATTAAAAGGAACACATAGACTTTTACTCCACGTTGTCCTGTGCCAGGTATGTGCGGTATGTCATATTCGATCGGTGTGATGCAAGGAAAAGCAGGAATAATAGGAGTCACAAGTCTGACCCTCTGATTGCAGTTGCACAACCTCCCCTCCAATCTTCTAAGAACATCTTAAAATGACTAATGGTGTGAGCAGAACGAGCCGGGGGCAGGATACTCACTAGTCACAATAGGAAGTGCGCAGCGCTCTCCCACAGGGCACTGGGAACACGACCGCAGGAGAGAAAGATCCAAACAATGGGGATCGTTTCCATGGAAAGTCTGGGATTCCAAGACGTGGTCACTTCAAGGACATCCTTGGTGGCTTAAAGGAGGAACCCGTTGTGAAACAATTCCTTGCTTCTCTTACTCTGCGCTGTGGTCACCCCTCCATCCTTTTACCGCTCATCCAAACCAATCTGCCAAGATCGTGCAACGGCTGACTAAGAGAGCAACTGGCTCACATTGGCACATCTGATAAAAGCGGACTACTTTTCTGCAACCACATTGGCCAGATTATACAGGATAGCTTGGCTCGGCCATGTAAATATATTGTCTAAGGCAGTGATGGTGAACCTTGGCACCCCAAATGTTTTGGAGCTACATTTCCTATGATGCTCACCTACACTGCAGAGTGCATGAGTATCATGGGAAATGTAGTTCCAAAAGATCTGGGGTGCCGAGATTCGCCATCACTGGTCTAAGGCAAGTATTAACATGACGGCTTAGCTCGGCCAAGCAACCATAAATGTCTAAGACCTGGATAAACAGACCAGCTTGGGACAGTCAAGCGAAATGTATTGTCCAAGGCAAGTTTTAACAAGGCAGGTCAGCTTGGCCAAGTAACATTATTAGGCAGACTATAAATAAAACACGACAGCTTGGCTCGGCCAAGAAAACATATAAAAGTTATAGGCATGCACGAACAGGACAGTTTGGCTTGGCCAGGCAACCAAATTGGCCAGAGCATGGATAAAGAGGACAACTTGGTTCAGCCAAGCAAATATATTGTCCAAGGCAAGTATTAACGGGACAGATTAACTCGGCCAAGCAACTATACAGAGAAGAGCATAAAACAGGACAGTTTGGCTCTGCCAAGAAGCCATATAAAAGTTATAGGCACGCACCAACAGGGCCAAGCAACCAAACTGGCCAGAGCGCACATAGACGGGGACTGGTTGGCTTGCCCTGGTCAAAACATATTGACCAGGGCATGAAGAAACAGGACAGCTTGGCTCGATCAAGCAACCATATTGGCCAAAACATGCATAAAACAGGACAGCATGGCTCGGCCAAGCAACCATAATAGCCAGAGCATGGATAAAGAGGACAACTTGACTTAGCCAAGCAATAATATTGTCCAAGGCAAGTATTACAGGACAACTTAATTCAGCCAAACAACTATACTAGGCAGAGCATAAACAGGACAGTTTGTCTCTGCCAAGAAGCCATATAAGTTATAGGCATGCGCCAACAGGGCAGCTTGGCTTGACCAAGCAACCAAATTGGCCAGAGCACACATAGACAGGGACTGGTTGGCTTGCACTGGTCAACCATATTGATCAGGGCATGGAGAAACAGGACAGTTTGGCTCTGCCAAGAAGCCATATAAGTTGCAAGCTGCCCCGTTGGCGCATGCCTATAAGCAACCAAACTGGCCAGAGCGCACATAGACAGGGACTGGTTGGCTTGCCCTGGTCAAAACATATTGACCAGGGCATGAAGAAACAGGACAGCTTGGCTCGATCAAGCAACCATATTGGCCAAAACATGCATAAAACAGGACAGCATGGCTCGGCCAAGCAACCTTAATAGCCAGAGCATGGATAAAGAGGACAACTTGACTTAGCCAAGCAATAATATTGTCCAAAGCAAGTATTAACAGGACAACTTAATTCAGCCAAACAACTATACTGGGCAGAGCATAAACAGGACAGTTTGTCTCTGCCAAGAAGCCACATAAGTTATAGGCATGCACCAACGGGGCAGCTTGGCTTGGCCAAGCAACCAAACTGGCCAGAGCACACATAGATGGGGACTGGTTGGCTTGCCCTGGTCAAAACATATTGACCAGGGCATGTAGAAACAGGACAGCTTGGCTCGATCAAGCAACCATATTGGCCAAAACATGCATAAAACAGGACAGCATGGCTCGGCCAAGCAACCATAATAGCCAGAGCATGGATAAAGAGGACAGCTTGGCTCAGCCAAGCAAACATATTGTCCGAGGCAAGTATTAACAGGACAGCGCAGCTCGACCAAGTAACTATATTGGGCAGACCATAAATAAAAACACGACAGCTTGGCTAGGCCAAGAAGAAACCATAGAAGTTATAGGCATGCACTAACAGGACAGCTTGGCTCAGCCAAGCAACCATATTGGCCAGATCATGGATAAACAAGACAGCTTGGCTTAGCCAAGCAACCATAATGGCAAAAGCATGCATTAGGAGGACTGTTTGGCTTGGCTAAGCAACCATATTAGCCAGAGCACAGATAAACAGGACAGCTTGGCTCAGCCAAGCAACTATTAACAGGACAGCTTAGCTCCATTAAGTAACTATATTCAGAAGACCAAGCTTGACTTGGCCAAGAAACCATACAAGTTATAGGCACGCACTATCAGAACAGCTTGGCCAAGCAACCAAAATCGGCAAAAGCCAAGCAACCATATTGGACAGATCATGGATAAACAAGACAGCTTGGCTTAGCCAAGCAACCATAAATGGCCAAAGTATGCATTAGGAGGACTGTTTGGCTTGGCTAGGCAACCATATTAGCCAGAGCACAGATAAACAGGACAGCTTGGCTCGGCCAAGCAACTATAATGTCCAAGGCAAGTATTAACAGGACAGCTTAGCTCCACCCAGTAACTATATTCAGAAGACCAAGTTTGGCTTGGACAAGAAACCATACAAGTTTTAGGCACGCACTAACAGAACAGCTTGGCTTGGCCAAGCAACCAAATCGGCAAAAGGATACATAAACAAGATTGCTTGGCTTGGCCAAGCAACCATATTGGCCATAGCATGGATAAACAGGTCAGCTTGGCTCAGTCAAGCAACCACATTGGCCAAGGCATGCCAAAATAGGACAGTTTGGCTTTCCCAAGCAACCATACTAACCAGCGCATGTATAAACAGGTCACAGCTTGGTTAGCCCAAACAACCATATTAATTAAAAAGGACCAGGTCATTATAACCAAGTTGGTGTCAATAAATGACATCAATAAATGACATCACAATACACAGTAACAGTGTCATTCCTAAAAAAAAAAAAAAAAAGCTCCATCTTTGATATTACAAAGCCATCTTTTCAGATTTAAAATAGATCATCAGTCTGCTGCAGGGAAGAGAAGGCCTTTCCTCAATCTACTCTCCTGCAGTAAAAATCGGACCGACCACCCTCTTGCCACCCAGAAGTCTTTTACAACCCAAACTATTTACCACGTGGAAATAAATGACTACTTCAGAGAACTTCTCTTCTATTTAGGGCGATATTTTCCCTGTAACCTCAGCGCTGGCAGGTTACAAGCCTGTAAAATAAAAAAACTACAGAGCAGGCAGGGGTATGCGGGAGCGCGTCACAGTAATCCCGGCAATATGTCAGCCTCGGAGCCTCTCAGCTGCAGCCAATGACAGGTAGATAAGGCAGCAGAAGATTTGGCAGCCACATGACAGCGGCGGGGAAAATAAACAGCCGACGCATTAACGGCTCACAAGTAATCGGAGGCCGCCGATCCTTCCAAGCGCAGCCGGTTCAATGCCGCGAAAACCAAGTCAGGGCTATTTTTACATCGACTGCGGCATCCATCGATCATTCAGGAGGAAGGCTGTAAGGAAACAACAACCAATAGAAATCGAATCTCCCGGCATCCCATAATACAGATACAGCCCACCGGCACTGCGCCTACAACTGCTTACCTACAAGGGCTCATCTACCCGGCGGCAAAGGAGGGGGGGCGTACAGTGCGCATGCCCCCCCCCAGCATAGCATTCTCCTTCCTCCTAGTACAAAATTCGCCCCCTGCTGAAATCCCCCCTCCCAGCACAAATCTTTGCCCCCCCCCATCTCCCCCCTCCCAACTCAAATCCTCTCTCCCACCATATGCCCCCCCCCCCCCCCCCCCCCAAAAAAAACAACCAAAGACAAATTCCTAAATTCCTTCTCCTAGCACACATGCTCTACCCTTGAAATTTCCCCTCCAAGCAAAAAATCCCCCCCCCCCCCACTCAAAATCCCCCCTTCTAGCACACATTAACATCCCTATGCTAGCGCAAATTACTTCTCCTAGCACAAATCCCCCCCCCCAAAAAAAAAATAATTCACCCTCTTATATTTTACTTTTATAGCACAACACCCACGAATCCCCCCCCCCCTCCCAGAACAAATCATCTCCCCTCTTCCCAACACAAATCCCCCCAAGTCACCCCTCCTAGCACACCTCTCCAAATGTGCCCTCCTAGAACAATTCTTACCCCCTGCATGCGCCCCCCCCCAAGCATAGCATTCTCCTTCCTCCCAGTACAAATTTGCCCCCTGCTGAAATCCTCCCTCCCAGCACAAATCTTTGCCCCCCCCCCCCATCTCAAATCCTCTCTCTCCCCATATGCGCCCCCCCCCCCCCAAAAAAACAAAAAAAAAAAAAAACAAAGACAAATTCCCTCCCCTTGAAATTTCCCCTCCAAGCAAAAAAATCTGCCCCCCCCCCCCCCCAGACACTCAAAATCCCCACCTTCCAGCACACATTCTCATCCCTATGCTAGCGCAAATTACTTCTCCTAGCACAAATACCAATCATCCCTACTATCACATATCCCCCCACCCCCAAAAAAAAATGTACCCTCTTATATTTTACTTTTATAACACAACCCCCACAAATCCCCCCCTCCCCAGAACAAATCATCTCCCCTCTTCCCAACACAAATCCCCCCAAGTCACTCCTCCCAGCACACCTCTTCAAATTTGCCCTCCCAGAAACAATTCTTACCCCCTGCCGCTCCCCATTTTCACCTTCTCAACACAATTCTCTCTCCACCCCCCAATCTCCTTGGGGTGCTCACCCACCTCACATGACACCACAGTACCCAGGCCAGCCGCCCCTCCTGCCCACCCCTTGTCCTGACCCAGGATGTGATGGCCGCATTCGTTTTTTTTTTTTTAGATTTTCTTTCTTCTATTTTCACCTGCCGATCCAGCCAGTAAGTCTGTTGTTTTTCCCCAACAGAACAAGCTGTCCTGCAGATGTAGCAGATTACAGGAATGAGGGAAACCATTTAGCACCGACAGGGGTGCTTACAATAATCAGCTTTTATTTAGTCAATGTAAAACCTTCATCCCAAAAAAGGAAAAACCAGATATTAGTTCAGGAAATGTCACAAGATGGGCTTAAAGCGTATCCAATGAAAAATAAAAAATGTATTTTCCCCTTAACCTTTTCGCTGCCAGGTCTGTATGTCGTATGGACCCGACAGCGGGGTTATCACACACATACACACACGGTACCGGCGCTACCCCCTGCGCCGCCCCGCTTTCCAGGCTCCGCTTGCCCATCTGCAGGCCCAGGGGCAAGATGGCGGGTGCTGGCCGTCGGAGAGGAAGGAGAAGAGCAGACACACGTCCGCTCTCCTCCCCTTCCTGTTGTGACCCAGAAAGTGACGTCACTTCCGGGTCAAGCTCTCGGTGTCCCCGGCTAGCTGAGCCAGGAAAAGACCCCCAATGTCTCCTCTGGGCTACATTGAGTGGAGCCCAGGGGAGACATATTGGGGGTCTTTTAGACCCTGCATGTCTCATTAAAGAGAACCTGTCACCAAAAAAATCATCACAGAATAGAAAAAAAAAAAGTTAAGTAAAAAACTATTTACACCCAAGCACATAAAGTCCCCCCCCCCCAAACATACAAACGTAAACGCATGCGTCGGGGGCGTCTACGCATGAAAACGTCAATATGCGATACACATGTTATGGATCGCCGTGCACGCCAGAGGGAGAGCAATCATTTTAAACACAAGACCTCCTCTGTATCGCTAAACTGATGCCTATAGGGGACTTTTGAGGTGTCGCCTATAGAAAATATAGGGTACTGGTCGCCATATTACGGGCGCACACACACATTTAAGGTTGGACATGTTGGGTATCCATTTACTCGGCACAACCGCGTCTTTTATATTTTACCAACAATGTGGGTAGTTTATTGAGTTTATTTGCCTAAAAATTTCCTTTTTTACTGAAATTGTGCATTTCGATAGACCTTTGTAGTGATAACGTGCGACATGAAAAATTAGAAACTACCACCATTTTATTCCCTAGGGCGTCTGCTTTCAGAAAATATAGAATGTTTGGGGGTTTTATGTAATCTTCAGGCTGAAAAATTACTTTTTTAATTATGTGTGCAAAAAAAAAAAAAAAGCCAAAAACGGCAGCAAAAGGGTTAATCTGGCACACAGTGCGGTCCTCGTGTACAGAGAACACGCCTTCCATTGATTGGCTACTGGTAACAGAGAGATAAGGGTGACCTTTCATTCTAATTACATTAGAATCACATAATTATATCAGAATTATAATATTATAATAACATTAGATTATAATAGAATTATGAGGCAAGTATAATTGAAGTATAATATTCTATTCGGAGTGACTACATGTACAGAGAGCTACATTCCAAACCGGGAGGGTCCAAATAAAAGGACGACTATTCTGGTTATAATAACACAAGTATGGGCAATGCTCTGCTAATAGAATGGGGGATTTTTTCTCACTTCCTGTTTTGTCTGACACCTGTCAAATAGGAAGTGGGGGAGGCAGGACTTTCCCTCACTTCCTGTTTTGTCTGACACCTGTCAAATAGGAAGTGGGGGAGGCAGGACTTTCCCTCACTTCCTGTTTTGTCTGACACCTGCCAAATAGGAAAAAAAGGGAGATTTTCCCTAATTTTTTGTACTGACACCTGTTAAATAGGAAGTGTGTGGAGGGGGGGGGGGAGGGGGGCGGTTCACATATTGTCCAACAAAGAAGGGGGGGGTAGGTTTTCTCTTTTTATTTGACACCTGTGAGATAGTGAAGTGTGTGTGTGGTATTTTCCCTCACTTCCTGTATCTCCCCCCCCCCCACACTTCTTATACATTTCCTGTATAGGAATTGGGGGAAGGAGGGATTTACCCTCACTTCCCGTTTTTGTCTGACACCTGTCAAATAGAAAGTAGGGAGGGGGGTTCCCTCACTTCCTGTAATGTCTAAAATCTGCCAAACAGAAATTGTAGGGGGAATTTTACCTAGTCCTTCTCCTTTCAAACGGGAAGTGTGGGGGGAAGGAATTTTCCCTCATTTCCTATAATGTCTGACATCTGTCAAATAGGAATTGTAGGAGGGGATTTTACTGAATTTTCTGTATTGCCCGATGCCTCTCAAATAGGGAGTGGGGGGGGGGGGGATTTACCCACATTTCCTGTTTTGTCTGATACCTGTAAAATAGGAAGTGTGGGGAGGGGGAATTTTCCCTAATTTACTGTAATGTCTGATATCTGTCAAATAGGAACTGTAGGGGGGAATTTTATATAATACATCTCAAATAGGAAGGGGGAGGGGGGGATTTACCCTCATTTCCTGTTTTGTCTGACAAATATCAAATAGGAAGTAGGGGGGGTTTACCCTTATTCACAGTTTTTGTCTGACACCTCTCAAATAGAAAGTGGGTGGAGGGGGATTTGCCCTAATTCCCTTTTTAGTCTGACACCTCTCAAATGGGAAGTGGGGGGATTTACGGTCATTTCCTGTTTTGTCTGATACCTCTCAAATAGGAAGTGGGGAGGGAGGTTCCCTCACATCCTGTAATGTCTGAAATATAACAAATCGAAATAGTAGGGGTAAATGTTACCAAATTTTCTCCTCTCAAATAGCACGTGTGGGGAGGGGGGATTTACCCTCATTTTCTGTAATGTCTGACATCTGTCAAATAGGAATTGTAGGGGGGGATTTTATCAAATTTTCTCCTCTCAAAAAGGAAGTTTGGGGAGGGGGGAATTTTACCTAATTTTGTGTATTGCCCGATACCTCTCAAATAGGAAGGGGAGGGGGATTTACCCTAATTTCCTGTTTTGTCTGACACCTCTCAAATAGGAAGTGGGCGGAGGGGGATTTGCCCTCATTTCCCGTTTAGTCAGACACCTCTCAAATGGGAAGGAGGGGGAGGGGTCAATTCCTGCATTGTCTGATACCTGTCAAATCTAAAAGCGTTGGGGGGAGTGATTTTAGATCAATTCCTGTATTATCTGACACCTGTCAAATTAGAAAGGGAGGGAGTAGGTATTAACCCTAAATTTCCTGTTTTGTCTGATACCTCTGAAATAGGAAGTGGGTAGGGAGGTTCCCTCACATCCTGTAATGTCTGAAATCTGCCAAATAGAAATTGAAGGTGTAAAAGTTACCAGATTTTCTCCTCTCAAATAAGAAGTATGGGGGAGGGGGATTTTCCCTCATTTCCTGCATTGTCTGACAGCTGTCAAATCTAAAGCGTTGGGGGGGGGGGGGTGATTTTAGCTAATTTCCTGTATTATCTGTCACCTCTCAAATCGGAAGGGGGGGGGATTTACCATAATTTCTTGTTTTGTCTGACACCTTTCAAATAGGAAGTGGGGTGGAGGGAGATTTGCCCTCATTTCCTGTTTAGTCTGTCACCTCTCAAATGGGAAGTGGGGGGGTTTACCGTCATTTCTTGTTTTGTCCGATACCTCTTAAATAGGGGCAGGGAGGTTCCCTCACATCATGCAATGTCTGAGGTCTGCCAAATAGAAATTGTAGGGTGTAAAATTTTACCAAATTTTCTCCTCTCAAAAATAGGAAGTGTGGGAGGGGGATTTTCCCTCATATCCTGCATCGTTTGATACCTGTCAAAGCTGAAGCGTTGGGGAAGGGGGAGGGGGGATTTTAATTCATGAAATACAAAGTGTGCAGGATTTTCCCTCACTTCCAGACCTTCATAAAAACAGGAAGTAGGGAAATTTCCCCTCATTCTGTGATCAAACGGCCATCAAGCACACAGGAAGTGAAATCTTTCCAATAAGGACACAGACAGCAATAAAAATCTGACCGAGGTTCCACCCTTCCCCCCGCACCAGCCCTACCTGAAGAAAGAGTTTACGACAGAGTTATACTATAAGTCGCTTCCGTTAGGTATATGTGAACCCTGCGGGGTCCTGCGTTCAGCCTGCCCTACAAGTGACTGGCTGTAGGTGGGCGCATCTTTCTACACGCTAGCGCAATATATTTCCTGAACACATTTGAGAAAAATGTCATACGCACAAGCGCGGGCAAACGCATTTTGGCGTTTACAAGAGTACGGCCACACCGATTTATCCGATTAATTTGGCACATGAAAAAAAAAAAAAAGTGCCAATATCTACACCGCAAAACTTCCCTTAGCTGAGGTAATTACGAGTAAAGCAGAGAATGGAGGGAAGATTTAGTCAGTCGCTCCGGCCTGCGCTGACTCACACACCTCAGACTTCACATGACACGGCAGAACTTTCTGCGATGGAGGACGCTCGCGCCTCACACTTCTAAGGACAACAAAAGCAGAGACACGTGTGTGAAAACAAACCGGTCTGACAGACATTTGTCCCCCCTCAAGGCGGGAGGTATAAAACAATGGCAGTGAATACAATAACAAAACAGGTGCACAAGCAACGGGGCCCGCCTGATCTCGGTGAGAAACAGGCCCGGTTGCCACGGAAACCAAAAACATATTTAGACGCCAAAAAAGAAGGTTTAAAGGAGATCGCTCAAAAGGGTCGGGGAAAAGGGAGGTATGTTCCAGCCAGGGGCCAGACATCACCGCGCTTTGCCAACAGTTACTTCAGCTAAATTTGGGATAGACACATATATGGAAGAAGGGCGTGCTCGAGTGTTCCCAGACAACGCTTAACCCTTTCACCCCCCCTCAGTGTTACCAGCCTGTCCGGAGACGCAGCGTGCGTCCTGAGAGATCGGACCGGGAAAGGATCACTGCGAAAGATGAGGGGGGCTGCGCACCCCTAGGCTACCTCAAATCAAACCTGTGCGGCCATTTTATTTTTTTTCTGGCGCCCCCTTGTCTTTTTTTTTTTTTTGCTGTACCAGACCATGACATCCTGGTAGAAACCAGACACAAACCCCTAAAATGGCATTAACCCTTCATTTACCAGGGGAAGGTTACAATCCCCCGTGGGGTCCATCTAACAGATACAATATGGCGAGACCCCCAGGTTTTCCCAATTAGAGCCCCCACAATGTGGACATATCAATGGAACAAGAGTCACCTATATAGCATTAACCCTTCATTTCCCAGGAAGTGGTTACAATCCCCTATGAAGGCAACCTAACAGTTACTATATCTACATATGTATCAACAACACCTATAATAAACGCCTCAACCCCCCACCACCTAAAACCTCGTCCCAGAGGGGCAATCCGATCCCCCAAACCACATAAATGTAGAATCTACAAGATAGCATATTTTATTTGTACCCCCAAAAAACATAACCCACTTCATACATCATATAACTACATATGTATCAAGAACACCTATAATAAAGCCTCCACTACCTCCAACCCCATCCCGGGGGGGGCATCAGAACCCCCAAACCACAAAAATGCAGCATCTACAAAGATAGCATATGTTATTGATACCCCCAAAACCATAGCCCACCTCATACATCCTATCAGAACTATCTACATATGTATCAGGAACACCTAAAATAACACCTCCACTCCCCTCCACCTCAAACCCTGTCCCGGGGGACCATCAGATCTCATAAACCACATAAAGGCAGCATTTACAAGGTTACATATGGTACCCGTACCCCCAAAACCATTGCCCACCTCATACATCATATGACAACTGTCTACATATGTAACAAGAACACCTATAATAACCCCTCCAACCCCGTCCCGCGGGGGCCACCGGATCCCCCAAACCACAGAAACCACAGGCCACGCACCCTTAGGCTACCGCAAATCAAACCTGTGCGGCCATTTTTTTTTTTCTCTGGAGCCCCCTCGTCTTATTTTTTTTACCAGACCATGACATCATCTCATTGTACGACCATTTAGCAAAACACATCTTCGTTCATGGCACAAAAGGAGCGTGCAACAAGGCCTACAGACTGCAAATGCCACAGCCCAAAGGAGCAGGGCCCCCGATCTATACTGGAGGTCCACCTTATAAATGGCGGGGGGCACCCGGTCTCTTTCTGATTAGGGCCCCTGTGGCTTATGTAAAATTAGGGGTAAATCTAAGGGCCCTCTAAAACTACATTAACCCTTCATTTCCCAGGAGAAGGTTACGTTCCCCTGTGGGGTCCATATAACCAATACAATATGGTGGGACCCCCAGGTTTTCCCCCCCAATTAGTGCCCCCACAATGGGCACATATTAATGGGACACAAACGCCTAAAAATGGCATTAACCCTTCATTTCCCAGGGGAAGGTTACAATCCCCTGTGGGGTCCATTTAACAGACACAATATGGCGAGACCCCCAGGTTTTCTCAATTAGAGCCCCCCCAAAATGTGGATATATCAATGGAACAAGAGTCACCTATATAGCATTAACCCTTCATTTCCCAGGAAGTGGTTACAATACCCTATGAAGGCAACCTAACAGTTACAATATGGTGGGACCCCCCAGGTTTTCCCTAATTAGAGCCCCCACAACAGGAACATATTAATGGGGCATGAACCCCTAAAATAGCATTAACCCTTAATTTCCCATGGGGAACAATACAATATGGGAAGAACCCTAGGGGACATTTCAATGCTACAAGAGCCCCTAAGATGACTGTAACCATCTCCTGAGAAATGAAGGGTTAATATCCCCTGTAGGGTTCATCTAACAGATACATCATTAGGGTGGGAACCCTCGTTTTTCCCCTGATTAGAACCCCCCCACAATGGGGACATAATAATGGGACATGAACAGCTAGAATGGCATTAACCCTACATTTCTCAGGGGAAGGTTACAATTCCCACACGGGGTCAATCTAACAAATACAATGTGGAGAGACCCCCAGGTTTTCCCCAATTTGGGCCCCCACAATGGGGACATATTAATGAGGTATTACAACCATTTTTCCAGGAGATGGTTACGATTCCCTGTGGGGTCCATCTAACAGATACAATATGGCAGGACCCCCCCCCACAGCTATCCAGCTATTCCCCAGTTAGAGCCCTCACAATGGGCCATGAACCCTTCAAATAGCATTAACCCTTCAGTTCCCAGGAGAAGGTAACATTCCCTTGTGGGGTCCATATAACCAATACAATATGGTGGTTTCCCAATTAGAGCCCCCATAATGGGGACATTTTAATGGAACAAGAGTCCCTATAATGGTATTAAACCTTCATTTCCTAGGAGAAGGTTACAATTCCCTGTGGGCTCCATCTACCGGATTGAATATGGTAGGACCCCCCA
The DNA here is from genome assembly GCA_037953035.1 of Aquarana catesbeiana. Lineage (NCBI taxonomy): Eukaryota > Metazoa > Chordata > Amphibia > Anura > Ranidae > Aquarana > Aquarana catesbeiana. The sequence continues at coordinate 9,154 of JBBHAA010003470.1, read as the reverse complement.
GGTTTTCCCCAACTAGAGCACCCCCCCCCCCCCATAGGTAATTTAATTAGCATGACATCTCAAGGTGACAGGACATACAAAAAGATATTAACCTTTAAATTTCCACAGCAGAGGTCCCCGGACTCATTGAGACCCACTGGATAGTGGAAGGCCTGAATCTTTCTTGTAAAGAAGAACCCACCCCCTCCTATACGACTGAAATCCATGAGGCACGGGCCCCAACACAACACAGGCTCTTTAACTCAAGTCCCGGAACCCCCCTCCCAGGTCATGAGCAAGAATTTACCTGTGCGCCCATTTATTTATTTATTTGCTTCACCAGACAATGGCATCCCCTCGTCTCACGATCATTAGCAAAACAGATCTTTGTTTATGGAACGGGGAGCATGCAACCGGCCTTTCAGACTGCAAATCCTGCAGATCACTGGGAAGAAGAAGCATTATCAGAGGAGGATTAACATGGGGGGATTGAAGGGCTTTAGGGTGGGAGGGTCAGCGAGGGGCATCTCCTCAGCAGCCAGTCTGGTGCACATCAACCTTTCCAGAAACAGCTCCAGCTGCCATACATAATTCTGGAGCTGGGTGGAATGTCATAAGACTAATTGCTGCGGTGATTAAGGAAGAAAGATTGGCTAGTTTGTTACCCCCGGCTTGGGTCACAAGGTAAAGTCTGGATTAACACAGAATACAATTAGATCTACGAGTCCCGGCATGGCCATGGAGCGGCAGATCCTACAGCTGGCTGAGCCTGGCATCTACGCTGTGCACTCCTGAGATGCCAGGGCTCCATTACAAGGGCCTCATACGTCATTCCACAACTATCTACAGTCAAAAACACCTATAATAAAACCTCCTCCGACCACCACCTTCAACCCCCATACCACATAAATGCAGCAACTACAAGATGGCATATGTTATTGATACCCCCAAAACCATAGCCCACCTCATAGGTCATATCACAGCTATCTACATACGTATCAGGAACACCTAAAATAATACCTCCACCTCTAACCCTGTAATGGGGGGGGCTATCAGATCTCCCAAACCACATAAAGGCAGCATTTACAAGGTTGCATATGGTACCCGCACCCCCAAAACCATTGCCCACCCCGTATGACAACTATCTACATATGTATCAAGAACACTGATAATAATACCTCCAACTCCGTCCCAGGGGGGCCCATCAGATCCCCCAAACCACATAAATGCAGCTTCTACAAGATAACATATGTTATTGGTACCCCCAAAAACCATAGCCCACCTCATACATCCTATCAGAACTATCTACATATGTATCAACAACACCTATAATAAACGCCTCAACCCCCCACCACCCAAAACCTCGTCCCAGAGGGGCAATCCGATCCCCCAAACCACATAAATGCAGAATCTATAAGATGCCTGAATTCCTATGGAAGTGAAACCACATTGGCCACCAAATCACCAGCCTGTGTGACCCCGCCATGATTTTATAGGTCAATACAAACCCCATAAATGATACAGAACCCTAAAATATCGCAATGGGGGTTCTCAATTTGGCAGAGACCCCTTTTAAGTTTTGCGACAAGCTATAGATCGCGTATTATTGACCGCGCACTCATGAGATATGAACCAGAAAATAAAACATCAACGTCAGAGGGTACCGATCCACGCCGGGTGTGTATAACCAGGGAGTTGCCGCCGCCGCTATACCGCCGCACACGGAACTCATTATATATTACTGTGTCCTGTGCGCCAAAATGAGATTAACCCCTGAGATGGAACGGGAGGGGATTTCATGCATCACCAAGGACCCCCATCCCTGCTGCAGGACCCCAGACGGCACTGACTGTGGTGCTCCATACTTCAGAATAGGCGTGATCCCCCCAAAATGGAGTTAACCCCCGAAACTCCAAGAAGGTGGTGAACTATTTTTATGGGTGGCAGACCCCTCTCCCCCCCCCATCCCTGCTACACATATCAACATTTCAGTGTGACGCACTCCAAAATAGTATAAACCCATCTAAGGGATCCCCCTCCAAAACACAGCATTAACCCTTCATTTCCCAGGGGAAGGCTACAATCCCCTGTGAGGTCCATCTGATACAGTATGGCGGGACCCCCCAGGTCCTCCCAATGAGAGCCCCCACGATGGGGACATATCAATGGAACAAGAGCCCCCCAAGATGGCATTAACCCTTCATTTCCCTGGAGAAGGTTACAATCATCCGTGGGGTACATCTAACAGATACAATATTGCGGGACCTCCATTTTTTCCCCAATTAGACCCCACCCCCATGCAGGTCATTTAACTACCATGACATCTCAGGGCGACAGGACACACAAAGTGACATTAACCCCTAAAGGCCCAGAACAGAGGTCCCCAATCTGTTTTGGGGTCCACTGAACAGCGAAAAGGACTGAAATCCCCCCCCCCCCCCGAAAATGTATTTTTAAAGAAACCCCCCAACTTATACAACCCCCATGGGGCACTATAAATTCCACTGCAAAGACTGAGCACCCTCCAAACCTTCCAAAATAAGAGCCCCCCACCCCCCAAAGGTCATGTGACAGTGGGACTGTTGCAACCCACTGCAAAGTCTCAGATCTTGCCCCCCACCCACTTACGGAAACCCCCAAAGTTTTCAAATAGTAGCAGCCCCCCCCCCCCCCCAGGTCATGTAACATTAATGACATAGACAGAAAACAGCAAGGTAATAACCCTTTCAATTCCACTGCAGAGACCTACATTTTGCTAGAACCCACCCAACCTGCCTACAGGAACCCCTAAACCTTCCAAATCCGAGTCCCCCCCCCCCCGTGTCATTTGCCAAATCAGACCACCAACATGACATTAACCCTTTAAACTCGACTGCAAAGTACCACGTCCTGCTGATACACCAACACCTTCCTGATCAGACCCCCCATATCCCACGAGATAACAGGAATGACATCAATGCATCCTTTAGATCAGCATTTCTCAACTCCAGTGCTCAAGGCCCCCCAACAGGTCATGTTTTCAGGATTTCCCTCAGATGAAAACACATGTGGTAATTACTGAAACTGATCAAATCACCTGTGCAAAATAATGGAGAGCCTGAAAACATGACCTGTTGGTGCGCCTTGAGGACTGGAGTTGAGAAACGCTGCTTTAGATTGTAAGCTCCATGAGCAAGGTCCTCCCGTCCCTTCTGAATTGAACTTTGTACTGTCCCCCCTCTACATTGTAAAGTGCTGCGCAAAACAAATCCTGTATAATAATAATAATCCCAATATAACTCCGCTGCAAAGTCCCAGATTGTTCGGGACCCCCAAATCCTCCAAGACCCCCATCCGAGGGTCACGTAACAACCATGGCGCCGATTAGAAGGGGGCCACAACATGATATAAACCCACCACTGAGCCCCAGACTCTACCGGTACCCCCCACCTACCTGGAGGAACCCCCCAAACCATCTAAATACTCATCGACATCCAGGGGACAGGAGAGCACCTACCTCTCATTAACCCTATAAACTCCACAGCAAAGTGTCATTTATCACTGATACACCCCCTCATGTCATCAATGGGACATGAACCCCCATACATGATCAGAACCCACCATACATAGGATATAGACCCCCATACATGATCAGAACCCACCATACACAGGATATGGACCCCCATACATGATCAGAACCCACCATACATAGGATATGGACCCCCCATACATGCTCAGAACCCACCATACACAGGATATGGACCCCCATACATGATCAGAACCCACCATACATAGGATATGGACCCCCATACATGATCAGAACCCACCATACACAGGATATGGACCCCCATACATGATCAGAACCCACCATACACAGGATATGGACCCCCCCATACATGATCAGAACCCACCATACACAGGATATGGACCCCCATACATGATCAGGAACCCACCATACATAGGATATAGACCCCCATACATGATCAGAACCCACCATACACAGGATATGGACCCCCATACATGATCAGGAACCCACCATACACAGGATATGGACCCCCATACATGATCAGGAACCCACCATACATAGGATATAGACCCCCATACATGATCAGAACCCACCATACACAGGATATGGACCCCCATACATGATCAGGAACCCACCATACACAGGATATGGACCCCCATACATGATCAGAACCCACCATACACAGGATATGGACCCCCATACATGATCAGGAACCCACCATACACAGGATATGGACCCCCCATACATGATCAGAACCCACCATACACAGGATATGGACCCCCATACATGATATGGACCCCGCATACACAGGATATGGACCCCCATACATGATCAGAACCCACCATACACAGGATATGGACCCCCATACATGATCAGGAACCCACCATACACAGGATATGGACCCCCATACATGATCAGGAACCCACCATACACAGGATATGGACCCCCCATACATGATCAGAACCCACCATACACAGAATAAGGACCCCTATACATGAAAAGAACCCACCATACACAGGATATGGACCCCCATACATGATCAGAACCCACCATACATAGGATATGGACCCCCCATACATGATCAGAACCCACCATACACAGGATATGGACCCCCATACATGATCAGGAACCCACCATACACAGGATATGGACCCCCCCATACATGATCAGAACCCACCATACACAGGATATGGACCCCCATACATGATATGGACCCCGCATACACAGGATATGGACTCCCCCATACATGATCAGAACCCACCATACACAGGATATGGACCCCCCCATACATGATCAGGAACCCACCATACACAGGATATGGACCCCCCATACATGATCAGAACCCACCATACACAGAATAAGGACCCCTATACATGAAAAGAACCCACCATACACAGGATATGGACTCCCCCATACATGATCAGAACCCACCATACACAGGATATGGACCCCCCATACATGATCAGAACCCACCATACATAGGATATGGACCCCCCATACATGATCAGAACCCACCATACACAGGATATGGACCCCCATACATGATCAGGAACCCACCATACACAGGATATGGACCCCCCCATACATGATCAGAACCCACCATACACAGGATATGGACCCCCATACATGATATGGACCCCGCATACACAGGATATGGACTCCCCCATACATGATCAGAACCCACCATACACAGGATATGGACCCCCCCATACATGATCAGGAACCCACCATACACAGGATATGGACCCCCCATACATGATCAGAACCCACCATACACAGAATAAGGACCCCTATACATGAAAAGAACCCACCATACACAGGATATGGACCCCCATACATGATATGGACCCCGCATACACAGGATATGGACTCCCCCATACATGATCAGAACCCACCATACACAGGATATGGACCCCCATACATGATATGGACCCCGCATACACAGGATATGGACTCCCCCATACATGATCAGAACCCACCATACACAGGATATGGACCCCCCATACATGATCAGAACCCACCATACACAGGATATGGACCCCCATACATGATATTGACCCACCATACACAGGATATGGACCCCCATACATGATCAGACCCCAATATACACAGGATAAGGACCCCCATACATGATCAGGAACCCACATATAGGGTAGGGACCCTTTTAAAGAATAAACCCCCCATATATGGTCAGGATGTCCCCATATACAAGCAAAGGATCCCCCATGTGTGTCAGGGCTCCCATATACAGGACCAAGGACCCCACCATATACACAGGGTAACGACACCCCATACATGACCAGGGCCCCCCCATACATAGGATCAGGATGCCCTATACATGGTATGACCCCCCCATATAAAGGATCAAGACCCCCCATATACACAGGATAAACAACCCCATACATGATCAAGACTCCCCATGTACAGGATAAGGACCCCCCCATATACACAGGATAAAAAAAACCCATACATGATCACCCCCCCCCCCATACATGGGATCAGGACTCCCCCCCCATATATAGGATAAGGACCCCCCATATAGCCCCTTACATGGTCAGGACTACCATACATAGGATAAGAGCCACCCCTATACACAAGATAAAGACACCCCATACATAGGATCAGAGCCCCCCCATACATAGGATCAGCATGCCCCATACATGGTATGACCCCCCATATACACAGGATAAAACACCCCCATACATGGTAAAGACCCCCTATACATAGGATCAGGACCCCCCCCATACATGGTAAGGGCCCCCTATACATAAGATCAGGCCCCCCCCATACATGGTAAGGACCCACTATACATAGGATCAGGAACCCCCCGCATACATGGTGAGGACCCCCTATACATGATCAGGGCTCCCCATGTACAGGATAAGGACCCCCCATATACACAGGGTAAAGACCCCCATACATGGTAAGGACCCCATAAGTACCCCCTCCCCAAATAAGTTTAGGGTCCTCCTATAAAGAATCAGGACCCCCATATACAGAATAAATACCCCCCCCCCCATACATGATCCCCATATACAGAATAAATACCCCCCCATACATGATCCCCATATACAGAATAAATACCCCCCCATACATGATCCCCATATACAGAATAAATACCCCCCATACATGATCCCCATATACAGAATAAATACCCCCCCCCCATACATGATCCCCATATACAGAATAAATACCCCCCATACATGATCCCCATATACAGAATAAATACCCCCCCCCATACATGATCCCCATATACAGAATAAATACCCCCCCCCCATACATGATCCCCATATACAGAATAAATACCCCCCCCATACATGATCCCCATATACAGAATAAATACCCCCCCATACATGATCCCCATATACAGAATAAATACCCCCCCATACATGATTCCCATATACAGAATAAATACCCCCCCCCCCCCATACATGATCCCCATATACAGAATAAATACCCCCCCATACATGATCCCCATATACAGAATAAATACCCCCCATACATGATCCCCATATACAGAATAAATACCCCCCCCCCATACATGATCCCCATATACAGAATAAATACCCCCCCCATACATGATCCCCATATACAGAATAAATACCCCCCCCCATACATGATCCCCATATACAGAATAAATACCCCCCCCCCCCATACATGATCCCCATATACAGAATAAATACCCCCCCCCATACATGATCCCCATATACAGAATAAATACCCCCCCATACATGATCCCCATATACAGAATAAATACCCCCCCCATACATGATCCCCATATACAGAATAAATACCCCCCCCATACATGATCCCCATATACAGAATAAATACCCCCCCCATACATGATCCCCATATACAGAATAAATACCCCCCCCCCATACATGATCCCCATATACAGAATAAATACCCCCCCCATACATGATCCCCATATACAGAATAAATACCCCCCCCCATACATGATCCCATATACAGAATAAATACCCCCCCATACATATAAGTTTAGGACCCCCCCATAAATGCCCCCCCCCCAGTACCTTGAGCGGCGCCTCCAGCAGCTTGTGCAGGGCGGGCAGCTGGTCGCTGAGCGGGGCGCTCTCCGGAAAGTTGTACACCGGAGGTCTCCGGGGCTCCGGGAAGTTGGTGCAGATGAACGGATCCATATCATCCAAATACTGCACCCGGCACGGGATGGACGCCATGACGGCGGAGGAGATCCGGGGACCGGCGCCCGGTGTGCGGTGATCCGACTACCGAGATCCCGGAGAGATCCCTCCACTGATCCTCCGCACCGACCGGGGGCGGGGCTCTGACATCACCGGGGGCGGGGCCTCACTGTACACTCACCAGAGAGATCGACAGCGAGAGACTGAGAGAGAGAGAGAGAGAGAGACTGACTGCAGGACTGAGAGAGAGACACTGACTGCAGGACTGAGAGAGAGACACTGACTGCAGGACAGAGAGAGAGAGAGAGACACTGACTGCAGGACTGAGAGAGAGAGACACTGACTGCAGGACTGAGAGAGAGACACTGACTGCAGACTGAGAGAGAGAGAGACACTGACTGCAGGACTGAGAGAGAGAGAGACACTGACTGCAGGACTGAGAGAGAGAGAGACACTGACTGCAGGACAGAGAGAGGAGACACAGAGAGAGCACCTACTGCAGAGACTGAGAGAGAGAGAGACACTGACTGCAGGACTGAGAGAGAGAGAGACACTGACTGCAGGACTGAGAGAGAGAGAGAGAAGACACTGACTGCAGGACTGAGAGAGAGAGAGAGACACTGACTGCAGGACTGAGAGAGAGAGACACTGACTGCAGGACTGAGAGAGAGAGACACTGACTGCAGGACTGAGAAGAGAGAGAGACACTGACTGCCGGACTGAGAGAGAGAGAACACTGACTGCAGGACTGAGAGAGAGACACTGACTGCAGGACTGAGAGAGAGAGAGACACTGACTGCAGGACTGAGAGAGAGAGACACTGACTGCAGGACTGAGAGAGAGAGAGAGAGAGAGACACTGACTGCAGGACTGAGAGAGAGACACTGACTGCAGGACTGAGAGAGAGAGACACTGACTGCAGGACTGAGAGGAGAGAGACACTGACTGCAGGACTGAGAGAGAGAGACACTGACTGCAGGACTGAGAGAGAGAGGACACTGACTGCAGGACTGAGAGAGAGAGAGACACTGACTGCAGGACTGAGAGAGAGAGACACTGACTGCAGGACTGAGAGAGAGAGACACTGACTGCAGGACTGAGAGAGAGAGACACTGACTGCAGGACTGAGAGAGAGACACTGACTGCAGGACTGAGAGAGAGAGACACTGACTGCAGGACTGAGAGAGACACTGACTGCAGGACTGAGAGAGAGAGACACTGACTGCAGGACTGAGAGAGACACTGACTGCAGGACTGAGAGAGAGAACACTGACTGCAGGACGAGAGAGAGAGAGACACTGACTGCAGGACAGAGACACTGACTGCAGACTGAGAGAGAGACACTGACCAGCAGTGACTCCTCTGAGAGAGAGAGAGACACTGACTGCAGGACTGAGAGAGACACTGACTGCAGGACTGAGAGAGAGAGAGACACTGACTGCAGGACTGAGAGAGAGAGACACTGACTGCAGACGAGGAGACACTGACTGCAGACTGAGAGAGAGAC